>LS879561.1:14878-30398 GCA_900490955.1 Micoletzkya japonica
TATTATGGAGAAATACTCAAATTGAAAAAAGAAATGACACGAAATTACAACATGAGACCGCTATAACCGCTTCAACAGTTTCGCGAAATTCCCGGGAAGAATAAATCGTTCCACGCATAAACACTTCCGTGTTTTATCTAGAGGGCCTGGCATCGGGGGATTCCTGGACCGATTATATCTTCGTTTTTTCTCTACTATAAGTGCGCCCGAAGGTTGGGTTGTTCCTAGGGGGTTCTCTTTGTGACGCTTTTGCCCGGTTATGTTTCACACTTGTATAAATACCGGGGTATGCCTGCAGAGCATAAACACTGAAACGTAACCGTGGAAAAGCGTCAAAAAGAAAACCCTAGTTGTTCCCGGGGGGTCCAATTATGTACTATTGAACCGGAAGCGCACCGTTTCTCTTCACGTTTGAAACGCTTTTATAAATAGCTGTTGTTTTGGGTACGCTTCAAGAAGGATGGTAATGGGCTATTTTTCCCTTCCGTAACCTTAATAGTTGTCAACGTGAGATGTGGCTCAGAGTGACCGCGGATCAGCAGCGATCATGATGCGAGGAACAACATAATCAGCAAGTGTTGTGTGCCTGTTCCGTGATAGTGTCTACAAGAACTCAACGGGTTATCGCAAAAACTGTGATTAGTGGTATTATACAAACGCCAAAAAGTTTGACATATTTCCGTTCCGAGTTTTCTCGATTCCTACCTATAATGGTATACAAATATCCGTCAGTTTACCATTCCGAATATCTGGCGAGAGAGCGTGCCAAAGTGAGAGAATTAGACTCATTTTGGAATCAAAGAAACTGATGGACCGGTTTATTCTACTATATGTGTAGCGACTTTCGTCACCGACGAGCTTTCCCTTCCCTTCATTCCCCCTCAATACCAGGAGTGATCTCTGATCACTCTTGCATCATGTTTACGCGCCCTCCCCTCCCTTTCCCACGATCGATCTGTTATCGATCGCAGCCAGCCAATCAGCGCACGCCCTCAGCGAGCTCTGGCTCCGCCCCCTTCCGGGGGTATATAAAGGCGCCCCGCTGCTCATTCCTCACTCTTCGGTCGTACCCAACCGGTGGTCTACACTCTCTCCCCTGCTCTCCCTCATCTTCTCTACCCTCCCCGTGCCCGTCCTCGCCATCATCCCCGCCTACCGTACCACTCTCCTCCTCATTCATTCATCCTCCACCCGAAAGGGTGTTTCCCCTGATATTCTTTCACTCCCTCAACTTCATACGTCTGGTGACAAGGCGTTCCTCTGAAGACTCCCCCGTCCCCAATTTTCCTTCATCCGTTCTTTTGTGTGATAAACTCTCTGTTTATCTTTTCCCCACACCTCATACCATACAAGGGAATTTGGCTCGCCAAATTCGCTACAATATGATGCTCTCCTCTCCTTGGGAAATAGTCTTTTTTTTCAATGGCCCCGGTCCTCTTTCAAAGAATTACAATGGGTGTCGAGCAAGTAAAACAGCCTTTCGCCCGGTAAAGAATGTGTCTAATAGCGAATTGACCACTATTTTTGAATTTTCTCAGGAACTCGACCAAAATTTAAGATCTTATAGAATTCACTGTAACGAACTTAAGTTTTCAAATTCATAATTTTCGGTTCTTTCCGCAGCGATTACCGCTTTCCGCACATATCCGATCCTAAGGGCGAACCAATCGATGCAAAATCATGAATTTAAAAAAACTTAAGTTCATCATAATGGCCTCAAGAAGTCCTTAAAATTTGGTACAGATTGATTTAGTCACTCTGTAGAAAATTCATAATAGTAGTGCACTGTTGACAAAACTGGCAGGAGAAAGCAACCAAGAATGGACCTCGTTCTGGAGCGAGAACCTCGGGTGAAGAATGAACGAGGATCTCGTTTGCTCTTTATCTCATTGCATACCAAAACCGAGGATCTTGGTCGAGGGAAAGAGAGGGATCATTCCTGGCCGAGGATCTCGGTATCGGGTTTGCCAACACAAATACATATATAGTGGTCATTTCGCTATTAGACACATTCGTCACCGGGTGGAATGCTTTGACAACCACAATGTTCTTGAAGATAGCAATAATGACATCTTTTCAGAGTTCTACCGTCAAGCTAGTAAATTGTGGGCCGTGTTTGAAACACTTGAACCAAGGCCTTATTTCGGCTGGGAAAGGTCGTACAGAGTTCTGGTTGGAATTTTTGGAATTCTCAGGACGAGATCTACTTGTGTATCAAGTTTGATGATGATTAGACAACTTTAAACCGGTTAAAGGAACTGTCCCACGAAAAAAATCGTTGTTGAGTTATCCGTTGTAAGCATTGTGGTATGGGCTGGACAACAAGATGAGCAAAAATCCCGATTCGAAATGACCCTCTAGAGCCCAGTACGGCCATCTGAATGTGCGAGATACGGTATGTCTCGCGGGGTAGTTTGTAGTCTACACCGTCTATCTAACTAACCCCTGGCCATGCCTGTTCGCTCTCGCTCTCCGTGGAGCAGGAAGGGAAGAGCAAGGGAAGGGGTAAAGGTGTGTAGATGTGAGAGCGGTGGAGATCAGGCATTGCCACGGGGTACATTTGGGGGAGAGGAGAGCTTGGTTAAACTACAAACTACCCCGCGAGATATACAGTATCTCGCACATTCAGATGGCCGTACTGGGCCCTAGAGGGTTATTTCGAATCGGGATTTTTGCTCATCTTGTTGTCTAGCCCATACCACAATGCTTCAAACGGATAACTCAACAACGATTTTTTTCGTGGGACATTTCCTTTAAAACGGCTTTTATCTTAGAAATTCTCGCTATCCCTGTTCGAACCTCTCCAATGCCACATTTTTACGTTTTAAGGTCTTTAAGCTTGAGGAATCGTTACCAAACTTGATACACAAGTAGATCTCGTCCTGAGAATTCCAAAAATTCCAACCAGAACTCTGTACGACCTTTCCCAGCCGAGATATGGCCTTGTTTCAAGCGTTTCAAACTCGGCCCATAATTTACTAGCTTATAAAGCTCTAGGTGGGTGATAGAAGTTAGCTTTAGTGTGGCTGAAGGTACTGTAGCCTGTGGGTTGGACCATACGGAATTTCCTGTAGAGGAATTGACAGAGTTGGAAGGCGCGTATAAGATCTACGCTGTGGCGATCATAAGATGATCGAATGGAGTTCGGGTCGTGAGGATGACCGAACTGTCAGACAGAAGGATCTGATCGTATGAACCGGAATGGTACCAAAGGTGGGACTAACAATCCCTATGGTGGAAGTCGGTGCCTCCTGTGTGGAGAGGAAGGTCACTGTGTTAGTGACTGCAAGCATAACAACTTGCGTAAGGGTCATAGGTCACGTAGATAACGTGGATAGGGTGGAACCCTCCGACGTTGAGTCAGATGGTGACTCGGACTATGATGCCTACGAAGTTAGAGCTGTGCAGAAGGTACCATCCAAGTGTACGGTCAATATCAAGGTCTTGGGTACGCCGTTGAGCTTGGAGCTGGAAACGGTTGCCGTTATCACGATCGCGGGATCGTCAACCTGAGAAGGCCTTGGAGGACCCATTCTCAGTAGGGCTAGGAAGGAGGCAGCTGCATTGTCCGGTATGGCAGGCAATGCGCTCCTTGGAAGTCTTGAGATACGGTAGTTTGAGAGGGCAATAGCGCGCCTCTCACCGTACATGTTCTTGATCAAACGGCCCAGTTGGACAGAAACCGTAATGAAGCGTTTGGAATGGACCTCGGTCCAGTGTAAAGGGCTGTTATCCAAATGGTAGAGACTCGTGGAGAGCCCCCAATGGATACCAGACAGGAAATTGCTCACGAGGAGGTTGCACCTCGTGGAGCAATGGCATGGCGTAAGACGACAGTGGATGTCGCTGCCAACTTTGCAATCGTGAACGAGACAGTGAAGGGTCTCGAATGGAATGGAAGGCGTAAGATGGTGAAGGTCACTGCGGCCGCGGTCGATGGTGATTCGACCAGTGATGGTTTACGGTCAAACCATGAGTTGGTGCGTAAGACAGCGAGGGTCGATGCTGCAAGGTACGGACTCGCGTGGACAACCGTTGAGGTTGAGGGCGCATGGCGCATGAAATGATATGGAAAGGTGTTCTGTGGTGAAGCCACAGACACGATGGTATCCTGAGAACAGTGAATCTTTTGGAAGTGGGTTGAGATCACCCTATGAGACTCACGATTGGAAGTGGGGCGGACCCAAAGGGCGTCCCCAAATGGGCCACCAGTAATGTGGAACCTTGAGAGGTGTAGAGAGATGGAGATGAAAGCTTTGACTGAACTCTGGAAGGGAGATGTAGAGTTGGAGACTCGAACTTCCTGAAATGAGAGACGTAAGCAAGGTTAGACCATCTTCGAACTCTCAGCGATAACACAACAACAAGGTTGTTGCGGGGAGGAGAGAAGAGCTAAAAGCTCACAAGTAATGGCGGTAGTCCGTTGTTCGTCTCCTCTACTCATACAGACAAAGCTAGCATGTCTGACTCTGGATCATGCTATGATGCTACTTACTGTATTCAACTCATAGTTGAAACAGCAGAGAGTTCAGACTCTCGTAGACGTCTACGCAGACCAAGGGTGTCTATAGACCTCCCAGTATATGAAGTGGTGATACCACTTGGAGAGGAGTTGTGGCGAGATCCTAGAGCGTAGTATGAGTGGGAATGGAAGAGAGACGACTGCATGGACGAGAACCGCGGAGAGGAATGAAGAAGAGGGAGGCTGCGACGTGCAATACAGGCTAATGAAGACCCGAGGGGTATATAAGCAGACCCTCCCCTCATTCATTCTTCCACGCTCCGATAAACCTCTACCTCCTTCTTCATGCTCCACCACATACAACTCCTATCACCATGCCCGTCGCCTCTCCTTCACGACAATGCATTCGTGGTGCGCGGCACGCCAATCTACCGTATTTCGAAATGACAGAATGATTTTTTCGCTTTCCGAAGATTTTGCATTGGAGCAGAATACCGTGATAACATTCCGCTACGGAATGTAGCTTGATCAAGGCACTGCTCTTTCCTTTGTGTTTCGGTAAATTGAGCGACTTTATGTGCTTAAAGGACGTGGAAAGCCAAAAATATGCCTTTCGTATGATAGTTTCTTTTCACATGAAAGATTGCCTTTCATGTGAAAGTTCGGTCACGTAATTGAATGACAGGGGTAACCGATCACGGGAAGAAAATGATCACGAAATTTTTTTAAAACTTCTCAAGACCAGCTTAACCAATCAACACCAAATTTTCAGTACTTGTTGAATTCATAGTGGCGAGCTTACATTTTTAAATTCATAATGTGTTGTTCATTGGTTCGTCTACTGGATTGGACCCTATGCGCTAAAACCGCAATTCGCTATTATGACACTTGGAATGCTGTGGTGCAGAAGTCTAGTGAGAGCGGAACACGATATTCTGCCACAAAGCAAAACCTTTGGAAAGCAAAAAAATCATTCTGCCATTTCCTAATACGGTAGATCGGTGTGCCGCGCACCACGAATGCATTGTCATGAATAACTGAGGAAGGACACGGTGATAGACACAAAAGCTAACTTCTATCAACTACCTAGCGGTTCCTGGAACTCTGATAAGATGACATCCTTATGATTTTCGCTTTCGAAAGGTCCGGAACATTGTGGGAAACTTTTAATGGACATTATTACCGTTTATGATTATTATTGTGTTAAATAGGTAAATCATGAAAATGTTGGTTTACAGTGAATTCCTCGTCTTGAATTCGCGATAATTCGCAGCAAGCTCATTAGTATGAAACCAGGCAAACTTCTGTTCTCATTTCTTGCCTATTCTTTGTTACTTCAAAGTCGTTAATACGCTCTTCCCACTTCGCTCCTGAACGATGGTTCAGCTGTGCAAACGAGGCTGCGATTGTCATCAACGCTCTGCCTGCGGGGCGCTAGAGTAGACTCACGTTCGTTTCTCGCTTTTGTTTCGCTGAATTTCTATCGAATGAACATCCCCATGTAGTGTAGCCCTTTAGGTTGTCTTGGAAATTTGCAATTTATAAGGATGTGTATATAATGAAAAACATTCAAAAATGTAACGTTTTCTTCCAGGTCTCCTATCCTTTCCCGTAAATGCTATTCTCAGCCATGCTCATCCTTGCTTACCTGGATCTGGTCAAGTGCGCCTGCAACGGTACCGACCATCCCAGGTTTCCCTTTACGCTCAATAGAACACAGCATTCCAAGTGTTCTAATAGCGAATAGCGGTTTCCGCGCATAGGATCCGATCCTGTAGGCGAACCGATGAACGAAAATTCATGAATTTAAAAGCTTAGGTTCGCCACCGCGAACTCGATAAGCTCTGAAAATTTGGTGCAGATTGGTTTATCCATTCATGAGATAATTCAAAAATAGTGGTCAATTCGCTATTAGACACATTCCTCACCGCGCGGAATGCTGTGAGAAGTAACTGAACTGTATTGTGCCGGAAAATTCACTTTTGCAATACTTTTGAAAAGTAAATCGTTGAGTTGAGATGCGCAATCTGGGTGCCGAATGGCTTCTGCTCCGTCAGCTTCTACTCGGACAGCCAGAAGCGGTCGTATTGCGGGCACGCGTGCGCGATGTGTGATGACGGCACGACGGCGACGATGCCCAGTACCGAGCTCACTTCGGAAGGCTCTACGATGACGCCGGTCGGCTATTGATGAGAAAATTATGGTTGAAGCAGATGATCCATCATATTCCGATTTACGATCAGAGCGCGAAGCGGTTTGAAGAGAGTGCGGGCAAAGTAGAAATGTGTTTGGTGGCACTTTTTCGCCAATGTGCATCTCATCTAGCGCATCTCATTTTTTTCGCGTATTTGCTCTTTTAAGATCTAAGAAAATAAAGCAAAGCTTAGATTAAAATCTAAGCTTACTCGCTTAGATTCCCGATACCTCCTGTGCAGCGGTCTACCGAGCGGGCTCGCCCACTCCCACAATAGTCCCCGCCGAAGCCGTCCCCAATACGAACGTGCCCCTTCCACAGACCACACCGCCATCTGTAGGCTTTTCATAATATATTTTCCTATTACGGTTCGTCTCATTATAACTTTTTTTTATACAAAAAAGCAGTTTCAGAGAAGCGGCTGAGTAAAGTTTAGATATGAACAAAGTCCTATTCTCTATACCAACTTTATTTTTGTCTGGCAACTTTATAGCTTGGTATGACCTAGCAAAATGCAGGACGTGATCAATACGTACATCAAAACGGGCTGCTTCATCACCCTTCTGGATGATCAATCTCCGCCGCAGCCGATATCTCTACCGTGGGTCGTCATCAGTATATTTTTGAAAGTTCCGTCAGTAAACGTATTCCTACTTTTTCGGCACTTTCTGCATACCGCTTTGCTCATTTTCCACAACCATAGTCAACGTGAAAAACCAGCTCACTTTTCTGCCGCGCGATTAATCTCCCCCAAAAGTAGGTCACCGACTTTCAAACAGTCGCATGTAGTCTAATTATTTATGTAGATATCGAAATGAAATTTGCAGGAGCCGTGTAATTCATGCTGGGCTGGCTCTCTGCAAAATTTGATATTCATAGCTCGTTTTATTCTTGAGTTATTCATAGCTGTTTGAAAGTCGGTGACCGGTCGTCGAGGGGGATTAATCGCGCGGCTGGTCTATAATATTATCGAAAATAGAGAAAATACTTGAATTTCCGGCTGACGGTCAACGACGATTTCTACCCGATCGTACCGGGTCCGCTCAGCTCCGCAGCCAACGCACAGTGCAGCTGCATTTTCGGCCCGCCTGCATAACGGAAATCTTCATTCACAGTTCCCTGAATGCTGCACTCATTCCCATAGGGCTCCTACGGTATCTAAAAGCAATGTATTTTGAATACAGCCTTCGATCGATATAGTCACTCACAAGCTTGCAAGTTGATAATGCGGATAAGCTATAATGCAATGCGCCATATAAATGAACATATAGCTACATACAAAATCCTAGTGGCCGACGTTGTCCATGCAACAGCATATGGACAAACACTGGAAACCGCATAAAGAGGCAGATACAAGCTTGCGTTCCCTATTCCACATCTTCTATTCCTCTATTCATCACATCTATTCCACATTCCACATCTTCGAGAAATCCGACGGCAAAGATTCCGAAGGATTCTACACGGTCCCTACCAAGTCTCGACTATGGGTTCCTCTACCCCAGCCGGCGGCAAAAGAACAATGAATGGGTCGGCTGCGCAGCAGGGAAGAGGTGGGACTGGGGTGCGGTAACTTATTGGTTCGGTTCCCCGCGGCGGCAAAGTTTTTGCAAGCCTCTGGGACTTGTGATTTTCAAGTTTTTCAAAAAAAAATTTACAAAAAAATTTTTCATTTCTTTTTTTCCAAAGAAAAACGTTTCAAAGAAGACTTACATTGATATTCCACGAGATCGCATCCTGTGTTATCAAATTTTCGACCGAAATAAAACGGAACTCTGGTGACAGCCTAGTCTTTGGAGAGCGAGTGTCAGAGAAGCGCCACTTTTCACAGATCGTAACCTTAAAAAAAACTTGAAAATCACAAGTCCCAGAGACTTGCAAAAATTTTGCCGCCGCGGGGAACCGAACCAATAAGTTACCGCACCCCAGTCCCAAATCTCCCCTGCTGCGTCGCCGACCCATTGCTCTATTGCCGCCGTCTGGGGTAGAGGAACCCATAGTCGAGACTTGGTAGGGACCGTGTAGAATCCTTCGGAATTTTTGCCTTCTGATTTCTCGAAGATGTGCGGACGTAGGCAACTAATTTTCTCAGGATCTACTAATCTTTCTGTGCTCTATCGAATGGTGGTGGTCTCATGTCTGGATCTGATGATAACTATTTGACCTTCCCTTGTAAGACAGAGAGAATGAATGTTCATTCTCTCTGTCTTACATTCATTCTCTCTGTTCCCCTCGCGCGCGGTCGGCTCTCCATTTCGTCTGTCATCTGAGTGCCCCACGTCTATTCAATCGCGGAAAAGAGGATAGATCCTCCCCCTTGAAGACTTAGAGCACGGGGGGAGTAGCTCCAAACGAGGATCGAGAGGACTACTCAAGATTCTACGGCAACTCGGACTGAGTGGGTTTTTGAAGAAGATTCGAAGTTTTTAACCTCTCCCATCTATATCGAAGCCCTTCCCTTGGATCCCCATCCATTGCTAGTCCTGATAAAAGTTGTAAAACTAAAAAACTAAAAAAACTTGTAAGACAATAATAATTTTGAAAAGCGAAAAATATTTTTTGAATAAAATCAGGCATAAATGATAGTCTCATGATGATAGGCATAAATGATGATATATACATGATGATAGGCATAAATGTGCCATCTAGATGGTAGTCTCATCTTCTATCATTCGTGAAACTCTCTTGTCATGTGACGGCCGCCCCCTGTCCTATCATATAGAGCAAAATGAGATGGAGAAAGAGAGGAGATTCTACCTTTTCATGTTATGTATCATTTGCACAACACTACCCATTACAGGATAACAAGCCATAGGTTCATTATCAATGCATCGTGAAGCATAACCACTAAAAGTACCCGAATCGAACGCTCGTGAGTAAGCCAGAGAGTGTAAAGAGTGCCATAAAGGGAGTCTTTTTCGTGCGTAGATAATGTATCTCATGCCTTCCTCTGAATGCTTACGGTCCTTTGCAAAGAAGTACACACGTTTACCGTTGAAGATCAGGCACGAGAAAGTGTGCAATAAAGATGACCCGAACAATAAAGCAGAACTAACTAAGTGGTACGAGCAAGATGATAACAGGAAGAAATATAAGAAATTGGTAAGTAATTGGGTAGATATTTGGACACGTGATAGAACGCAAAGAAGGCAGATGTGAAGTCACAGGCGGCCCCTATTCAATGCGAATTAGCGATTTCAAAAGCATAAAAATGATGCTGACGAAAATTACTTGGAACGATTAAGGCTTTTTTTGAAACATGTAGTGAGCACAGTTCAAACGAGAAAGGCAGTGCAGAGTAGGCTTTGAAAACCAAGACTTACGAGACCGAGGGAGTAATAAGCAACATGGAAGAATAAAGAGAGTCAGACGGTAAGTGCCCAAATCGCGCATGGTTTTCAAACCCTAGTGTAGAGATCTTGAAAGCAGAGCAGAAGCTTGCGGCGTGATTCTCGAAACGAAATGATGTACAGAAACTTATTTTTTCCACGGAAGATTAACTATCAGGGGGAGCGATTATAATCGGGAGCAAAACATAGAATAGGTATATAGATGAGATAAAAAGCTAATGGAAATGATGGGTGCCGTGTAAAATTTAGCATGTTGAAAACACCACCTTGACATATCTAGGTGCAATTCGTTCAGTCAGTATTTATTCTAGTACGGGACTATTAATGGGCCTGGGGCTACTTGGATCTATGGTTGCCGGGTCTGGGTAGGGGTACGGTAGGGGTACGGTAGGCCTTTCTAGCACTCGGTATCGCTGCCGTCCACCCGCGGTGTGGGCGTGTAGCGGACTCTGCGGCCTGCTCGAGACAAGCGACGCTTCTGCGAACATTAATATAATAGCTATGATAAGTATAATAGCTATGATAAATATGATAGCTATCTTATTCGTCTAGTTTGCCGTTTGCTTTGCCAAACTCTTACGCAGACAGGCAGCCGGGAGGGCCGGTAGAAGGCCGTGTGCCGGAGGGTCCTCTCGTCGTCCGAATCCGAACTCCCCTCAGTCTCGTCCACCTCCACCTTCTCTTCCTCCTCCTCCTCCACCTCTTCGCTCTCCGGACCACCAAGGCCCAACCTGTCGCAAATCTGAAGTGGATCTTTGATCTCCAATCTTTGATCTTTGATCCCTCCCACCTCGTCCAGGATGAGGAGCATCGTGTCATCGGTGTCTTCTTCCTCCTCCTCCTGCTCGTCGTCATCTTCCATGGCTTCGTCGACGACGATCAGAAGGAAAATCGTAGCCACGACGGCGATAAAGGAGACGTAGCTTAAAGCAACGAATTTTCACCTAAAAGAAGGAAATAAAAAGGCGAAAAATCTCCGTCAGTAAACATCATTCCTACTTTGTGTTCACACTATTCCGCTCTCGGAAATAGGAATGAGGCAACTGCCGGAAAATTATTCTCAATCATGCCATTTATCATAAGAATTTGAGCAGCATTTCGACAGAAGATCATTCCGCACACCTTCCGGTGCCACTATGTTCTGAAGAAATGCAAATTGTTCGGAGAGCGAGCGTGCGACCGACGTTTGAAAACGATTCGGCTAAAAACTATCACGAACTGGCAGCAGCTGAGAATGGAGACAAAAAGACTGCCACTTTTCATACAAAAATAACTCTCGACTAAACTAAAGTGGTGTGGTAGACAGTAGCATTTGCATAATTAGGTAAACATCGCTCGCTCTCCGAACATTCAGAACACCGTGGTGTATTCGATAAATGAATAAACGTTATAAATAAGTAAAAGATTCTGGCGAATGGAAGCTGAAAACCGCGCTTACAGGTCGAGCAGAAAGTGGAGTAGGGCGATGCTGCGTGGATTGAGCTTGTACGTGCTGAAGATCAGGGTACATTTTCACAATATTATATTCATTTAAGGATGGTTCCATTTCTAATTGCTACATCATTAAAAGAAATTGTGACGAGACGTTGAAAATGCATTGCTACGTTCCTTGATCATCGTCCCTCCAATCTCTAATCCCTATTGTTGTTCCGTCAGTTGCCTCATTCCTACTTCTGCAGAGAGAAAGAGAAGAGCGGTATGCAGAGAGTGCAGACGAAGTAGGAATGTTGTTTACTGACGGAAAAAGTTTATTTTTTCCCGTCAATAATACCTGCCGGTAGTATGCTCTCCAACCAATCGCGAAATGGCACGTCGTTCCACGGGCTTCGCGTCTGATGCATTTAAATATTATACTTTTGGTAAAAAATAATTTTTTCTGAAGTAAAGCTAAAACGACGACGAGACTACGCCCGTATTTTGTACAATACCTCGAGGCTCGCTTCTCTGAGCGATGCGGATTTGTCTGGAGCTGATTGAGGCATTACGGTAGCCAATCGGACTGCAACAAGCCATGAGTAGAAAGAATTTCTATTTGACATAATATTTTCACCAGGCTATTTGATTTTTTTATAGTTTTCGATCCAATTACCTGTCGCATTTGAGCGGCGCTTTCTCCACGGAAACGATGGGAAACGCGGCGAAGCCTGTAGAAAGCACATTTTGTGAAAACTAATTTTTCCTTCCACTTTTTAAATTTTTTGGCATATGTTTCGCATAGGGCAACCCGGTCAGAATACAAGAATAGCGTGAGAAGTTGACTCCCAAGGCTCTTGGGCCATTTTCCAATTTCTACAGTAGAACCAAGCAATTTACTGGGTTTGGGCGAGGAGTAGGCGAAGTGGAGGTGATGGGGAAGCGCGGGCGCCGCAGATGGGACAGGACAAACTGCACGGATACGGGTAATTACGGTAATATGACATTTTCTTTTTGACACAACGGTTGACAAAAAAGCTTCATCTCAGTCGTTTCAAGTATACCGTCGCACGAAGAGAGTCTAGACAAGGAGCGAACGACGTTTACTCTGGTATTTCTGTGCCAGTAGCATGCCAAAGAGATCGGGATTACCAGTCACTATAGTGACGGAACTTTTTTTTGGGGTCAAAGATAAGCGTTGCTGTAACGCTTATAAGATTATTGCAGTTGATCGTCTACCGCTCATATGGTTGAGGAAAACGTTCCGTCAGTCGTCTCATTCCTCTACTTCCGACGAGAGAGAGCGACGCGGTGTGAAGCGAGGTGCAGACGAAGTAGGAATGAGGCTCACTGACGGAACACTTTCGTCGATAGTATTACGAAGCTATTCAGGAATGCACACCGCAGTCAACGCTGTACAGGCCAGTGATGAAGTCCCGAAGCAGGCACTGATCCTGGTACACGATCAACTGCAATAATCTTATTGGTGTGTGAACGGCTTACCGTACCTTGTTGTACGATGCTATCGTTCAATTATTCTAGTGCAGTTGTAGCAGTACGGCAGAACTCTACAGTATACCCAATGAATTTACTGGGCTTGGGCGAGGGAGTGAGCGGCATATGAGGATTAATAGATCAGCCTGGGAATACTGTACGTATCCGTCGCAAAACAATGTTACATATAGTGGAATAAAAAGATCCGTCGGAAAATCATTCCGAATTCAAGGCGAGAGAGTGTGCAAAAGTGAGAGAATTAGACTCATTTTGGAACGGAAGAAACTAACGGATCGGTTTATTCAACTATATCATCCTACAAGCTGGATACTGTATCTCTAGACCGACGGATGCCGTTCCTCACCGCATTGGGTCCAGCCGAGACAAGATGGACGAGGATCGGAGCGAGAAGGAGAAGCGAAAGCATCGGAGGAAAAAAGGGGCGGAGAGAGGGAGGGGGACCCGGCCGTCTGGGATGGGTGCGGGAAGGGGGAATGAGTAGTCGAGGGGACGGAGGGGGCTACGTTGACTCTAGGCTAATAATGAGAGGAGTGAGTTGGACGGGGGAAATTATTCACTGAAAATGGGCACAGATTTGTATTCGTAATGGCGAAAACATAGCAAACAAGAAAAAAAAGGATGGCAAAAGTAATGTTACGTGTTTATTGTTAGAACAATGTTGCCTGAAATATATTGGGCTAGGTATTAGAAGAAGTCAGTGGACAATTTCAAGGTCAATATTCAAGATTTTTTATCATAGTCAATAGTCAATATTTTGCGCATATATCTATAATGGATTTACGAACGGGACATTATCGATCTTCATGCAGCTTTTCGGCAATGGAGACAACTCACGGAACATTTCCCTCAAACATTTCCCTCAACCATATAGATGCAGGAACAAATTTCACCCCCCCCCCCTTCCCGCCAATTTTCCTTCTCTTGGTATCATTTCGCTCGCCGCCCAACAATCCGTCCGTACCCGTGACTAAGCATCAGAGGCCATTCAGGAGCTACACAGCGTAAGAGTGCTCACCTGCCAGCCGGGAGTAGGACACGACTAAAGTTCTCTTTTTTGACGCTTTTCCACGGTTATCTTTCACTTTTCATTCTCTGTAGGCATATCCTGCTATTTATAGAAGCCTGAAACATAACCGAGAAAAAGCGTCAAAAAGAGAACCCTAGACTAAAGATCCTTTGAGCAAATACTCTTTTCCGCTCGTTTATCACACTGTTCTCTCTCCAAGTGTCATCGCGATATGGCCCGTCGTCATTTGGCGTTTCACTAAAGCTTTGTTATAATTCGTGAATAATTATGAACGTCTTAATGCTACAACGCTGACAAGGAGATGGTGCAAACTATCCGTAAATCATAGTAACGAACTTATGTTTTTTTAATTCATAATTTTTGGTTCGCTTTGTCTCCTACAGGATCAAATCAAACCGCTATTCGCTATTATATACCTAGAACGCTTGGAATGCTGACGTATTTTTAAATGCAAGCTAATTTCAGCCTTTTCGAGTATTCTCTTCAACTAAACCTATGCGGCCGAAGAACAGACGGACATGATCGATTCAAGGAGCATAGCACGATCAGCACTGTTCGGTAAGATTGTTAAAAATCAATGGGGGAAAAACTCCGAGTCATAAAAAATGAGAAAGGCATGCTCTACCTTGCTGAACTTTGCTAGATCACTTTCAGCGATCGTTCTTCTCCCTACTATTACATGGACGTGCTCATCTGTTGCATCAGGTCGACGCCACCTGCGAGCAAATCGAGCACAGACAAATGATGATGGCCGGGTATTTGCCAAGGTTTGTCTTGCCTTTCCAGCTAGGTACAATATTTCACAAATAATTCAGAATCTTTCACCGGTTGCAGCGGGATTTTCGCAGAAATCGGCCAATTCGCGCATCGTTAGGAAAATCGTAGGATGTCAATGTGCAATGCTTGGGAAGGTTCCGAGAAGGAAAAGGTTATTTGTAACTTTCATCGTTGAATACTACAAAACAAAGCAGAGCTACGAAGTGGAACGATGCGGTAGTAGCAGTTCGTACACATCAGCTTGCCTTCCAAAGTTTGGTGACTACAATCTGCCCGTGCGCAAGAACGTGAGTCAGATCATAATTTGAAATCGACATTTCGCATTACAGTCTCAGCAACAAAAAATATTGCTTGAAGATATAGAGAAATAGGAACGGAGCACTTTTCTATTAAATGAACATCCAATGATGAAAATAAAGTACATGAAAGAAGTTAGTGCAGGCAGCAGGTCTTTAAGGACAACACGATGGACAAGGCCATCCAAAGCATCAGTGAAGAGTACTGCATCTACAACACCGCAGAGCACTTCACCATTTTCTACAGCAAGCACCGAGTGGTCTACAACAACACATTTCAAGACCACACCCCCATATCCTACTACTTCCATTTCTAGTTCAACCTTTCCCAGCACATCCTTTACCACATCTCCCTCTAGTAGCACTATTGAGACGACGAGTCACTCTTTCAGTACTACCCCTTTTTCTAGCAGTACTCCTGATTCAAATAGTACCACACGCCCATATCCTACTACTTCCATTTCTAGTTCAACCTTTCCCAGCACATCC
>LS879695.1:28956-69652 GCA_900490955.1 Micoletzkya japonica
CATAGCTGTCCTGTAAAGCATCTCACTGTCTGTGCCGACCCTCTATCATCCCGTTCCCCCCCCCCCCCCACCCGCCCCCTAACTGGGGTTCTCTTTTTGAAGCTTTTGCTCGGTTATGTTTCAGCCTTCTATAAATACCGTGGTGTGCCTACAGAGCGTGATCACTGAGACTGAACCGGGGAAAAGCGTCAAAAAGAGACCCCTACCCCTAACCCCTCCCTTTACTCTCTGCACTCACCTGACAGCAGCGAGACAAATATATTAAAGGAGAAAAGGCGAGAATGTGTTAGGGATGCAGTGCCTTGCCGTTTGGTTACTGTAGTTCACCGAAGTCTTGCCGGAAGTGCCTATCAATACTATTTCATAATCCTTTAATATCCTTTTTTTATATATACCGCAACGCGAACCGCATTGCTATGTAGTATGCACCCGCTTCTTCCGTATCCCGTATCTTATGGTTGCAAACTCATTCCCCTTTCCTTTTAGTCGGTCAAGGCAGTGGCCGTTTGTGGAGGGAGGGGTATCGATCGAATGCTGCCGTTATATCGATCGGGTAGGGGAGGGTTATTTTACTATTATTAACATATTTATTTACAAAATTATGTTGAAAGACGTGCAATGTCAATGTCGTTCAGCCCTGTATGAGACCTCGTCGGGAGAAGACGACGGTTCGGACACGGACATGAGATCGTCCGGCAGTGAGCGACTTGACGATTACTGTACATTCAAATTAGCGATTAGCGGGCAAATGTCTCTTACCCTGGCGTAGTATTCAGAAATATTGTCGATATCGTTGTCGATAGAGCGACATACCGTTAAGCTAGTAAATTGTGGGCCGTGTTTGAAACACTTGAAACAAGGCCATATCTCGGCTGGGAAAGGTCGTACCGAGTTCTGGTTGGAATTTTTGGAATTCTCATTACGAGATCTACTTGTGTATCAAGTTTGGTGACGATTAGACAACTCTAAATCGGTTAAAACGGCTTTTATATATCTTGAATTAATGAAATTCTCGCTATCCCTGTTCGAACCTCTCCAATGCTACATTTTTACGTTTTAAAGGTCTTTAAACTTGACGAATCATTACCAAACTTGATACACAAATAGATCTCGTCCTGAGGATTCCAAAAATTCCAACCAGAACTCTGTACGACCTTTCCCAGCCGAGATATGGCCTTGTTTCAAGTGTTTCAAACACGGCCCACAATTTACTAGCTTAACGGTACGTATACGGGAGTGATAGTTCGATCTGGACGTGAGCAAATATATTAATTACTGAGCAAATATATTGCGACAAAATTCGCTTTTTTGTATGTAGAGCCGAAGTTTTTTTTTAAATGAATCTTGCTACAACAGGTGACGCCGACGAGGACGACAGCAGTATGGGAGGCTGGGAAGGACATTACGTCCGGAGCGAGGAGAGCACGATTGACGAGGACAGTGGGTCGTCGTCGGGAGGAGAAGGGGAGGAGGAGGAGGGCATTGGTGAGTGGAGGGGGGGAGGGGCCATAGAGTGGCAGGGTTTGCTGGTAGATTACTGCAATAACTACACATAACTATCGAGAAATCTAGCCAAAATATTCGTCTGCAGTAGTCTACCCAATACATTTTGTAGTTTCGCAGAAGGTTACCCAACCACGGTACCTGCAACCGCGATACACGGGCTAGTGTTGCCTGAACATCTTTGCAGGCGGCTGCCTTACGTAATTAGGGAAAATCAAAAGCAGCCATCCGAACAAGTGTTTTCCACTATGATTCTCTAGTACAGGCGCACCCATCCTAGCGTCCGATCGGACAATTACGCCCACGTACGGCAACCGCGCCCACCTATGGGGAGGGGATACTGTAGGGACAGGAAATGCTACGATGCCCATCCATGCCTTATCGCATCCTTCCCGGCATTAGCTTGTGAAACTGGCCTACGACTATGCAAAATAGTTAATAATCAACCACAACTTTGGAAATCTTCTAGGAAATATAGGCCTAACAGAGTAAGATTTCGAAAAAAAAAGATTGAGCCTATCCCTGGGGATAGCGTCCAGAACAATCGGGGCTACCATTCAGGGAAATCCGGCGGGCGACTTCGTGAACCATGAATCTAGCTATAAGATAAAGTCTCGCGCCTACCGGTCTGAAAATCGGGGCTACCACCCGTACTTTCGGGCTGTGCCCACGTATGTGCCTCAATTTTCGGATGGGTGGCAAGAAACATTTTGCGTATTGCTGCAGATTTCGACCGCCGTGAGACGTCGTCGGATGAGAGCAGTGAGAGTGGGGGAGACGAGGACGACCGGATGGGTGGGCTCTAGAGCTCGCGAATCGATACCGCTTAATCCAATTAGGCACTTTTTTCCAGGGTTATGTTTCACTCCATATGCATTACTAGGAGATGTAATTCTGATAATGTTGGTGGTGAAACGTAACCGGTGCAAATCGGCTATCGGTATTGATTCGCGGGTAGTAGTAGGCTCTCGATTTACTGCATTTCGGGTTTTGCGCCCCTCATTATCTTTTCTGCAAGTTTAGCCTAGCCGACGCCGCATTGTGCAGAGTCAGCCTCGTCGATAGGTAGGCTAATCAAAACTTGCATTACAACATTGGGAGTAGTAGAGCATTCCATTCGGGTCTTTTTGATGCCTATGTTTCACATTTACATCATGCGTAACCGCGACGCGTCTCGTCACCAGAAGTAGCGAAACATATTGGCCAAAGAGAATGCTCTAATTGGGAGACCCGCTATCAATTGACGGCAGAGGTGTGCCCGTGTATGGTTGTTAGTGGCGCGGAATTGTGAATGAGGACTAGCTGAATGCTTCGTGGTCTTCGACTCTTTTCGTTATTAGCTGCTCCTAATTCCTCGTTGTTAGGATTTTAATCAATCTAGGATGATTTATCTTGTTCAGAGGGAGGATACGACGGCAACGATTCCATCACCAGTGAACAAGACGAGGAGGAGATGGGTACGGTATAGGGGGGAGTGGCGTACTGTAGGAACAGAATATTATGGGTCGAGGTACTGTAGCATTTTGCCAAGAAGGAGGGATACTGTAGCATTAGATATCCACCAAGGCGACACGTTAGTATTGAATGTCAACCGGGACAGGGTACTGTAGGAACTGAATATTAAGACGTTACTGCAGTATAGCTTGCCAACTCAGAGGGATACTGTACCGTTGTGTGTCAGCTATACAGGGCTTAGGAGTTACTGTAGTCTGACAATGCTCATCTGGTAAAGTTAACTGTTAGGTAAGATGGTAGCCACAACTATTCTACGTCTAGGTAACGACTTGAAGTAAGGTTTGTAATCGATTGTTATTTCGATTTCATTGTCAGAAGAAGACGGAACGAGCGAGGAGAGTGAGAGCGGTCAAGAGGAGGATAGTATGGAGGAGGAAGAGGAGGATACGGTAGTCGAGCGCAGGGGTGATCGCCGTGAGTCAGCTTTATGATTGGTCATTTTGGTCATTTGGACACTGTAATGCAACGGGCGAGATTATCCGGTCGGACCATAGGATTAGTGCTTTCACACTCCAGAATCCTTGTTGTGAACGATACGCTTGTCGGTCGTTGTAGAACTATACAGCTAGCTAATTTCATCACCTGGAACTGAATGGAAAGTATAATTTACCTAATAAAACGTGATTTCAGTCGTATTCCGGGACGAACGGGCCCGGCTCGATTTCGTGCAGGTGGTGGCGCGGGAGGTGGTCGATCGGCTGGTAGAGAGCGGACTCATCGCACCTAGGAGGGCTGGTGATGGGGGAGGGGGAGGGGATACGGACGATGAGGGGGGAAGTGGAGAGGAAGAAGGAGAAGAGGACAGCAGTGAGGGTGGACACTCGATTGAGTCTGACGAGGAAGAGGAAGAAGAGGAGAGTGGGGAGGAGCCAGAGGAGGAGGAGGATCGGGATGATATACTTGGTAAGGGGGGGGGGGATATGTCAGTTAATAGAGTGCAAAAAAGCGCCTTGATTCTCTCTAATACGCATGAAATGCGCTGTATAAAACGGTGATTTTGAGAGCAAAAGTGCCTTGATTCTGAAAACTTAGGGGAAAAGGTGGTGTGATTACATCGAATTCAACGTATGCATCAGAAGGAAATGGTCGGCACTTGAAGCTCGATATAAAAAAAACGGAATTCTTAGATCGCATTGTACATCGCTTGAACGACGCGTCAGCCCGTCTTGACAGGGCTGGAGAGAGACGAAACCAGGAAGCTGCTGCGAATCAGGGTGAGTCAGGGTACGGTAGGTGGTGGGAGATTACGGTAGCTTGAGGGTTTGAGGGGCTCTGTAGCAGGGAGAAGAAGACTTATCCTTTTGATGTTTGGTACGGTATTTCATTTGGATATGATGGACTTTTGTGATATTATATAAAGTGGCCTGTGTAGAATAGCCTTATATATTGGGCGCGGCTTACTGCAGTATTATTAAAGGGACGAGGTATTGAATTTCTATGGTTCCCGCACATACCTGCGCAGCCGTATTCGATTCTAAGCTGGACACCCGTGTTTTTTTTAAGTTAAAACTCGCATCATTATCGGAAACACGTTCTTTTCTACCATAAATGAACACAATACAACAAAATTGAGGTATTTTGAACCGGAAACACGTGGAGTTTACCATAATATCCCCCCGGACACCCGTTCAAAAGTGTTTTTGTCGGATATCGAAATCAGGCTGCGCACGTATGTTCCCGCATAGGTGGGAACGGTTGCAAGTACCGTGGTTGGGTTGACGTTTGCTAGTATTGAGTATTGCGAAGGCAGCTGAAACATATTATGACAAGCGAACAGGGACCGGGAAATGGTTCATTTTCACACGTTGCATAGATCCATAAAACAGCTGCTGCCTTTACAGGCAGGCAAATACAAACGTATATAACCATGAAAAATGGTCCGTTGGTCGGTCCTCCCATACGATCTCTCGATCGTATGGGAGGACCGACCACTTCAGTAATCTGCTACATACCCTGCCCATCTATGCGTTCCCGGGCCAGTTCGCGGTTGCAGACGACGACGACGACGACGACGACGACGACGACGACGACGAGGAGGAGGAGGAGCTATCAGATGGAGATTCTGAGGCCGACAGTCGGGACGGAGAGATGACCCTCGACGGAACGGTCGATGGCAGTGAGCTGTTGTCGAGTGGAGAGGAGGAGGAAGAGGAGGGACCGGGTGGTGAGTAGTACTAGTCAGAGCATTCCATTTTCCGGTCTTTTTGACCAATATTGGTGAGAATATTGGTGACCAATATCGCTGATTTTGGTGGCGAGACGAATCACGCCTGAAACATATACATCAAAAAGACCCGAATGGAATGCTCTATTCAAGTGCTTCACAAGGAGATGGTCTGATTGTGAGCTCGGGCATCGCCGATCCGAATGATGCATGTACCATTCGCTCGAAAGGGCGTGAAAAATAGTACCTTCTGAGGTGTTGTCGGAGGGTTCAGTACATAACGAGCACACTTTTCGACCATAGTGTTCAGGTGAACGAAGGAGAAATGAGTGAACCGACGGTACTTTCACATGTAAGGTTGGCGGGACGTTGGTGTATTTACGCGATACATCAAACCAATGATTATCACATCCATGAGGAAGTCTGCCGATTCAATGCAGAGCGTTCTGCCGCAATGCAAAACCTTTGGAGAGCGAAAAATCATGCCGATATTTACTGATACGGTAGATCGGTGTGCAGCACACCACGAATGAAGGATTAGGAATGGGAAGGGAAGGGCTCCAGCCTAGGAACTAAAGCTAACATTATACTCACTCTTAGGATCTACTAGAAGTTCACAAAGATGAGCTTCTTACCATTTTCGCGTTCCAAAGGTCTAGAATGTTGTGAATGAGAAGTACTGCAGATGCGCGGATCGCAGACTGGTCGCAGGAGGCCCGGGACAGGGAGGCCGAGGTCGGGGATCGGATCGTCGTCTGTCTGGAGATGGAGGAGGCCGAACTGCGAGCCAGTACGTGTTTTTTTTGTTGCAATCACACTTGGTTTGGTTGAATTTGGTAGCATTATGTAGTGGTAGGCTTTCTGCAGAACAGGTAATCTGGTTAAATTGCTTGATGAGGGTGGTTGGCCCGCTACAGTAAGCAAGAATCGATCGGAAAGCATCATTGCATCACATTAGTCGTGTAGATGAAATGGTCGATTTGATGAAGGGCTAGTTTTTAATCGAATGCTGCATTAAGGAGGCGACCCGGAGGTGAACTGTCTGATCTGTCTGTCGAAGGTGGGACGGAACACGGCCACCGCACGCTGTGTCATGTGCATGACTGCGATCGGATGCGCCGAGTGAGTGGGGGGAATGACAGTGACAATGACAATGACAATAACAATGACAATAACAGTGACAATGACAATGACAGTCGGAACGGAAATGACAGTGATATATCATAATCAGAAAACGGGAATGCCAATGGCACGTGCTGATAGAACTATTCGGACACGACTAGCGCCCGTGCATGCATGCATGCTCTACCGTACTCTACCGTCGCTACCGTACTCTCGGTTGAGCTCCTCAATCGAGGGTACGGTAGCGATAAATTTGAGGTGCGTCAACGGGTGGGTGGAGCACGTGCGCCGTCACCGCCAGAACTACGACGACCTAGGCTGTCCAAGCTGTCGCGCGCCCTGGAGGGGAACCATGGTGAGCCAAGCAATTTAATCGCGTTATATCTGACCGAGAGATTGAGGTTTAACACAAAAGAATGAATAGAGTCAGACGATAAATACGCAAATGGCGATTGGGTTTTCAACCCCTAGTGAGCGGCCGACGTGGGCGCTGGTGTGGTTGTTTTTTTGTTTGTTTCGGGACTCTCCTTTATAACTGTGGACAAATCAAAGGCTGGCATCCTAACATGCTTTTTTAATGTTTTTTTTTGTTATTCCGATCCGACAATAACACCCATATACACCCTTTAATTAACCCCCTCCCTTTAAGATGGACGGCCCTCCCGTCAATCTAGGTCGTCGGCCGCGGCGCCTCGTCTACTGACCGACTACAGTACCCCGCTACAGTAGTCCTCCTCTTGGCTACCGCATACTTACCGTAGGCTACCGTAGTAGTACTAATGGCTAGCAGCACTTTTTGCTCATCCTATTCCGCTATTTGCATTGTACGAATATTCTGGCTAGTTTTGTCCTCTCCCGATCTTTGATGCTAGGGTGATTTCTAGTATTTTCCGCGCCAGTTGCTCTTACGTTTCGTATGTTTGTTATGGTCGTGCTGTATTAGCTGGGGTAAATTCCACATCGTTCCGCCAGTTCTCGCCAATTGCGACTGTCTCTGCCCCCTCTCGAATTCCTGTACTATCTCGTTTTCGCATACTCTCTTTGGTCCATCCAGGACGAAGATGTAACGTAGTTGTCTGGGCTGTACTCGTCTTGTATGTGTTGGCATTCTTGCAAATCGCACTCTTACTTGTGTTAGGTTTTGATGCTTTTCGGGGACTATGGACCGTATGGGCTAATACTCTACACTTATTGTCAGGTTAACTTGCTCCATGAGGTAATCCTCCATATCTCACCAGTATTGAGGCATCGGCTATCCCTCCCTACCTCCCAAATTTGGCGATTGATGTGACATTTCTCACACGTATACAGGTCAGAACCTAGCCTACTTGTGCCCCCAAAAGTGTATTGCCTCGATGATGAATACATCTGTGCGATAAAATTTTTCCCTCAGAGTTGTGGTTTTTTTCCGTACTTTGGAGAGGTATACTAACTTACCTCGTGGTACGTTTAATTTAACTTTTTGTGCTCTTGTTATGGCTAGGATAATACGCCGAAAAAATAGTAAATGTGCAATTCTACAGTCACATTTTCTGCGCATTCCCTCTTATTCTACCGTGATCTGTGCAAGCTGGAGTATGGTAGGACCGGAGCCGGGAAATAGTACGCGCGTGGTGTGGTCGGGCGCCGTTTGACAGACAGCGCCTGACTTGTTCGGGGCGAGAGAGCGGAGAGACGGGCAGACAGCGAAAGCGTATGATCGATGGATCGGCGACGGGGAGGGGAGGGGGCGAGAGGAGGAGGAGAGAGTGGGCAGAGAAGCAGAGTGAAGGGGGTGAGGGCAGGGGACGGAGAGGAGAAAGGCTGGTCTGGGGTGCTGGGGAGGCTTCATCTTCGCTGTTTCTTTGCCTTTTATCCCCCCTTTTCCCTCTGTGTTCCTGTGTTCACCCTCACGTGGCTAGAAAACGGACCATTTTTCACGGTTATATACGTTGTATCGTTGTATTTGCCTGCCTGTAAAGGCAGCAGCTGTTTTAGGATGGATCTATGCAACGTGTGAAAATGAACAATTTCCCGGTTCCTGTTCGCGAGTGTTGGAATAGTGTCTGAATGCCCACGACGTTTTATCGGTCGGCGTTCCGAAATTGCGAATGTCTCTGCGGTCTCTCCACTTTCCACGCTCTCTCGCCTCCACTCTCTTCATTTGCATATGAATCTATCTACGCAGCATAACGTTATGAATACCGGACTCGTTCCAGGAACCGTCCTGAACTCTACCAAAGAAGAGGAGAAGAGCATGCCAGCACCGAAGCGCTCGCGTCGTGAGTGGTCTTGCTTTTTTCCCCTATTTTTCCACGTTTGCTCCTTTTCCCAATTGCCCACGTGTCGTAGTGGTTTACTACAAAAATTCTTCCCGTATTGATTGGCCCCAGGCGCAGCGAGACACGAAGAGGCTAATAATTGGCGGTTTTTTTTCCTTTCACGGGCCTCAATTTGCGCTCCGACAGGCAGTGGTGATACGGCTAAAGCTTCCTATCTAGCCCTGCCTCAATTGTATTGTGGCCCCGTTTGATATAGGCCTCTACAAAAGGCGCCTTTCCCGTTGTAGGGAATCCCACACCTTTTGAGATACGCGCCTACCAACGTAAGATGATGAAAAGATTGGGCGTTCCTCGCATAATTCAGGCCACCCCTATCATCTTTCCATTTAAGGCGTAATCAGCTCGAGTTCCAGCGCGCCTGCCTCCCGTAGTACGTCGTCAGATTCGGCAGGTAAGAGGGGTGGGGAGGAGATTAGGGGGGAAGGGGAGGGGTGGGGTGAGGGGGGGGGAGATAGGGGAGTGAAACGGCTACCTAGACCAGATATAGACCACACGGATCTTCCGTAAACGATAAAGATAAAGATATGGTGGGGTAGCTTCGAAAAGAGAAGCACGTCTGCTAGGCTAGTCGTGTCTATGCTTGGGGGATGGGGGTTGAAGCTGGAACCATACTACACTCGATGTCTGCGTGATTCTCGGGGCAGGTTGCAAAGATTTCATTCTTTGATCGCTATCCCCCCTCTCTCCGATCGTTCACTTCGTATAAGCACCCTATATCGCACGCTGTGAGTCTCCTCTCCCTCTTTCCCTCTTTCTCTTCCCTCCCTCTTTCCTCCCCTAAAGATCGAGCGTTCCGCCTTCGCTCGTTTTACGGGCGAAACGCTGGCGGAACTGCGCAGAAAAGGAATGTCGAGATGCGATTTAGGGACCAGGAAAGGGTTTGGTCGGAATCAGGGCTACGGTAGCTACCGTATCCCTGATGTCGAGACCACGTCACCCTTAGCGGGGGTCCCCGTTGAGAGTAACGTGGTCTTGATTTACGATGGGTAATATGGGATGATTAGGCATCGGGTTGAGGTCCCTACCCTTCTTATTGATAAGGGGCAGTGCTTACTCAGACTGCGGTAAAACACGCAATGTCAAAGGGAAAGTCCCGCCCACGTCTGAGTGTCGGCTCTGGTGCGCCGAGTGCGGCATACTGTAGCTACACCACCATTTTCAATAATACGCTAAAACTAAAACTCCTAATGTGCAGGTTTAAGCAGCAAGCATGATGCTTTAGAGTCCCATACCCTGAAACACCGCCAAAAAAGAAAAGAAAAGGCATATAAACAAAAGCGGGAAAAAATGAAAAACAGGCCTTGGAATTTTGCCAAATCCGATTTTGATGCGCAACGACGCACGCAACGTACGCACGTGCACATCATACGCGTCAGAAAAAAATTTCAAATAATTTCCCGCATTTTTTTGCTGCGCTCCGGCTGCGTGCTTTCTACCCACTGGATGTTGAGTTCTTGGCATTGCGTGGTAAAAGGTGTTTTGAATGTGTCCATTTCTACCGGAACCCACCGCTTTTCCTCCACCTCCCTTTCGCTTTCCTCTCCCTCCCCCCTCACTTCAGGAAACGTTTTGTGATAGAGAGATTGCAAGAGGCTATATTCTACGGTCAGTCATAAAACGTTTTAAAGTTGATGAGATCTCAGAAGAAAGACAATTCAGAAATCTTCTTCCACCACCTGTGTTTTTAATTACTGAGATACTGTTACCTTTTTTTTCTTGCTTAGGATCTGCGTGGAAGGGGAGGACTGTCGGAGAGAGCTAGATATTACATCGTTCTCGTTTGAATTCCTCTTTATCTCTCGCTCTCTCGCTGTCTCCATCATATTCATGCTCTCTAATCGCCTGTATGGAGAATAGGGGCAAGGGAGAAACTCCCGAACATTTATTTTTCCTAAGACTACAATACTGAGGTGTGGCTTGTCAAGATAGTACTGTAGCTTACCGTACCCTCTCTTCTCGCTCCTAGCGTATCCCTGTAAATGGCCCCTGGGCAATCTACCGTACATCACCTAACGTAGCCCGTACCGTGCTTCCCAACTCCATCCTACCGTACTCCTACCGTACCCCCTCGTCCTTTCAGACTACTCCCCTCCGCGTCTTCGCCCGCGTCGCCGCGCGTGCTACCGCGATGTGGGTACGTCGACTGAGGAGGCGGAGCAGGAGGAACACGACAGTGAGTGTCTTTGAGGGAGGGAGAAGAGTTCCAAGACCAAATCATACAAAATGCTGTCACTCCCACGTATTTTCATTCTTTACTCCTATCTGGGTCAAATTGTGTATTTTTATGGCCCTGTAATGACCCAATTATTGTCAATTTGCGAAGCACTAGTGAGGGATACCTTGTAGTTTGTAGTTTGATCATACATGGACTTGTGCGCGCCGGGTAGTACTATTGTTATTATGAGCGGAATCACGTGAAGGTGCGGTAAAATATGGGTAAAAGAATGATGGCTAGTTCTCCTCTCACTTTCAGTGCACGCGGCGCTGTCCGCGAGGGTGGAGGCGGACGTCCGCGCGGAGGACATCTTCCCTCCGCGTGCGGACGGCGGAGAACTCCTCGATGAGGTGAACGCGGACGACGGGGACGAGGTCGACTTGTATGGATATGGACTGGAGGACGGTAGGTGGAGGGGGGGGGGGTTTAGAGTGCGGCTATCGAATGGGATACATACGTGGGCATGGACCGGATGTATGGGTAGTAGGCCCATATTTCTTTGGAATTTTACTTTGGTAGGCCTATATTTCCTATAAAATTTCAATTGGTAGGCTTGATTTCCGTACACTGGTAGGCCCGTTTTTTTCAAAATATTGCGGGGAAGGCTGCCCACGTATGATGGGATAAATGCGATGAGAGTGAGATAGGGAGGAGAAGGCGAGTGTATTCGATAGTCGCACTCTAGCACGGTTCATTGGGGGGGGGGTGGCTCACAAGAGATTTGCTTCCGTAATAATGCAGGCGCAGGCAGCTAGCCTTAGCGTCCGATTGGGCAACAGCGTCAGATTATTATCGATTATTATCGATCGCGTGCCTCTCGTATAATAGAATAATTTTATTATTGCTACCTCACAAGGAAATGCATACAGGCTGGACGCGTCCAATTGCAGGGGAGGGACTGCAGATCGAGGCGGATGTGACCATCGAGTACGAAGGAGACGGAGAGGAGGAGGGGAATGAGGGAGAAGGGGAGGAGGAGGAGGAGGAGAGGGAGGAAGAGGACGACGATGACGACGACTTTGAACGATTCATCGAGGGACTGGACAGCGGTGAGTTGGAGAGAGATTCAGAGTTTAGGGAAATCAGCGTTTCATCGAATCGGTCGCTTCATCAACACTCGGTATGGTTGATGAAGTGACCAATTTGATGAAATGGCGGTTCCCCAGATTTATGCAGCTTTAAGCGAGAAAAAAAACGCGAGGATTAAAAGGAAAGGGATTTTATGGTTTATGCACGAAGAATCTACCGTATTCTCTACAGTAACCCAGTCCCCTCGAAGATGTAGGCGAATGGGAATCTGGATCCCCTTTCCCCCGCCCAAGACACGCGTTCTTCTCCAATGAGTAATGCAGGCGCATTCGTAATGTTGGCACGATGCCAAGACGTGTTTTTTTTTATGGGCGGGGTCAACAAGGGGAAAACGATGGTTGAGTATCAATCGAAAGGCGGGCTAAGGCATTCGAAATTTGGCAGGCTGCCAGTAGGGGGAGGGGGAGGGAGGGAGAAGTGCTGGTAAGAGGTTATCTGCAGCAGTGCATTCAAGCTCCCTAAACTATGCTATGATACGGTGGGATTCTAGGGCTCTAAAAAGATAAAGAAAATCCGGACTTACTGTGTTTAGCCCCGCTAAGCGCAGTAGTGGCCGTCTCTACTCTCCCCGTTGCAGACGAGGCAGTAGACGGGGGGTCGACGGAGGACGAGCCTCCCTTCCTGGATGAGGAGGTGACGATGCATGAAGTGGAGGAGGAGGAGGAGGAGGAGGGAGAGCAGAGGGTGGCATTGGCCATTGCGAGGGGAGGCGGAGGAGGCGACTTTGGTGAGCAGTTTACATGTTTTATAAGCCGTTAATTGACTTGCGGACAGCGCAGTAATAGTCCTCATTATTATTATGCATTATTTGTGTTCTTCACGAGAGTGCGGACAAAGTAGTAATGAGTTTGATTGTGATGCTTACTGTATTACAGGATGCAAAAAGTTTGCCGTTAAACGTTGCGTTTTGATGACTACCTTGGTCGGGAAATAGTCGGTATTTGTGTAAATCTTGAGACGGTATTGAACATGGTCATAGCCAGTATACATGCAGTACCTGGCACTGTCCTAGAATCAAATGCTTTACTGTTTTGGAGCAAAACAATGAATTGAAAAAATGAAAAACAAACTCTGTGGCTATTGTACCGGGATAGCCATGCATTGCAGACCTCAACGCCCAGGAACAAGTAGTTACCGTAACCCTAGAGGTGTACGATATTCCCGACGGAACCGGACCCGGCAATCGCCTGACCACCCTGGGTAAGTATCGAGTTTTAAAATTATTATTTTAAAGCGATTAGCGATTTGCCGGGAAACTATCCTCCATTTGCAGACCTCGAAACGTTCTTTCGCGAGCGAATGGGAGAGCAGTTTCTGGTGCATTTCCAAACGATTCTACGCGGCTCGGATATCAGGTTGGTATATGGTTGAAGGGGGGGGGGTGAATACCGTATTGATTTGCATTTTTTCGGAAGTGGAACCCCTCTGGCGGAGGCTGCTTTTCACTGTAAAATGCCCGGAATTAGTACTAGTAAACGATCAAGGAATAGAGCATTCGTAGTTTTGATGATTATGCCAATGAAGTGATAATGAATCTATGGTCTCTGACTCGAAACTTATACTCTAGAAGAAGCATATCAATTATCTGTAGGAAGACGCCGTCGGATCTGCACGCGTCTGCGTCATGCGTCGCGGTCATCGACGATGACAAGAGACAGGTGAAGGCAGGTGAGTCGGTCGAGTAGGCGATGCACCCTACTTTAAAAGAGGGGAGGGGGGCGGTTGTATTTCATCATGTGATGAATTCACTTAAATATTTAGGAGACGTTTCACAGTAGTTTATATAGCCGCTACTTGGAACTTTGCTTTTCTCATTGTAAGAAAACTATAAGATAAGAACATAAGGATATAACTATAAGATAAGAACAAGGCACAATTAGCAGCAGTTAATAATGGCTGAAGAAGTTCTATTATATTCGAAGATCTTTCCGTCCAGGACCCGACCCGGACGTGTGCTGTCTGATCTGTCTGATGGACGTCGACGTTGAGACGCCCGTCACCCGCTGTGCCTACTGCAAGCGGGCACTTGGATGCGAGGAGTGAGTTGGAGTGGGGAGTACTGTAGTATGGGTACGGTAGAAAGATAGAGTGGGTACTGTAGTTGGGTAGGATGAGGGAGTTATTTGTTGGTACTGTTGTTTGGTAGGACGGAGTTTTTTTTTGTTAAATTCGAAATAGAGAAGGTACTGTCGAAGAGCAGGATAGGGAGGGCACTGTTGGAAAATGGAGACGTTTACCGTGTTTGGGTAGAACGAGGGAGATACGGTAGATGGGTACCGAAATCTGGTAAATAAACTAGATGTAGGACCAAGCTCTGAGGCTACCGTATCCCTTGGAATGGCTCTCGTAATTCAAACTAACCCGTATTTCTGTGCAGCTGCGTCGAGCAGTGGGTGCAGGCGAAGCGTACTCAGCAGAACGAAGTGATGCTCGAACCCGGCACGACCATGATCTCCTGCCCCAACTGTCGCGCGCCCTGGATGGGCAACAAGGTGATCTTTGATCTCTTATAAGTGATCTCTGATCTCTTGGTGAGCGATCCTTGATCTCTTAGGGAGTGATCTTTGATATACTAGAAGTGATTTTTAACCTTCTGCGAGTGATCCTTGGTCTCTTAGAGAGTGATCTTTGATCTCTTTGATCTTGACCCACGACGTTCTATCAGTCCGCGTTCCGAAATTCCGAATGTCTCTGCGTCTCTCCAATTTCCATGCTCTTTCGCCTCCACTCTCTTAATTTGCATACAAATCTATTCTACGCAGCATAACGTTGTGTTGACCTACCGATTCAGATGGACAGCCCCGTTCCGGATGGCCGCCGCAAGCGCGTCGTCGCTTTCTGAGAGCCGGACCGAGATCCGGCTTTTGGGTGACCCTTGTATACTAGAAGCATTAGGTCCTTTCGTGGCTATCTTTGGGTTATTGCGTAATTGCACTAGTTTCCGGCTATGCCAAATCAATATTCAGCATAGCCATGAAAACCCGATTTGATGCGCCTCGATCGTACGCGTGTCGAGTGCACTGTAGTGGACTCCCGCACATATCACCCCGTCGTACATTGTAATATTAATAATCGGTTGAGATTCGGATCTTCATTGCTTAGGTATGGTTGCTATCTATTAATGGCAAGCCCACAGAGTAGATTATAGTCGACGTCGATCCGAACCTCTAACCCCACCCCCCCCCCTATTTCCCTAATCACTAATAAGAATCGAGTGAGCATGTATTGCTTGATTTATCGGCTGTATATTCCTCGCCTGTTGTGGAATTGTGTGTTGCACTGTACAGTACTTAGATTATAATGCATAGAAGATTCTGTATAAGAGAAAAAGAGTAGTTGTGTCACAAGAGCGCGCAATTTCCGTGCTTTAGGCCTGCTTCGCAAAGATTAGCACAGATTGCGAAGATTGTGGCCGCTGATATATGGGAATAGCGTGCTCTCGCAGTGTCTTGTAGTTGTCCCCCATACTTGGTATTATTATTATTCAGTCGGTTGGCATTTGAGAGATGATTCTGAAGGAAGTAGCGAATAGTAGAGAACCATAACAAGCACTGCCTCCTCTCAAGAAGCACCGTACCAAAAAGATTGGGAATGGCTCTACAGTGTAGCATACTTGATCTGCAGTTCTCTCTGGGACGGTCCATTTGCTACTATACCGTAGCATCATCATCAAAGCCTTTTCGCATCAATCGATTTTCCTACTAGAGTTTATATCATGGATTTTGTGTATTCCTTTCCCTCGCCTTTCTGTTTTGTGGCCTTGTACTTGAGCTATGAAATCCAGTCCGATATAATTGTCTGTGTTCTCCGATTGTATCACGTACAGTTCTTTCCTGCACAAGAGTAATGCAACGATTTCCGATTGTATTTTATCTGATAAATACTTTGCTTTGGACCAAGTTTCGGGTAGTTCGAGAGTCACTTGTTGAATGTCGTGTGTGATACCTGCATCTCTCTTGCAGGTGCTGGGTGGTCACGGTGGCATCCGGTAGCGCAGCGCCGGGAATTAGCTCGCGTTGCGTGTGGTCGGTGCGTCGCGTGCGCCTGCCAATCGACCTTATACTACTGCGTTTTTTTTGTATACACGCAGGAGAGAGAACAGAGAGGGGAGGAGCGTGATAAATACGGGCAGAGAGAGAAGGGGGGAAGGGGTGTGTCCATTTCGTGGGCGTACGGGGGTTTCCTCAGTTCCGGGGTTTAGTTTCCGGCTTTTCTTAGCTAATTAGCTGAACGATTGCAGGCTCGTCCGGAGGTCGGAAGCCGCCTACAGCAATGCCCAAGCGGAGATTTGGTAAGCTCGAGGGGTGGTATTGCTTTTAAGGTCTCGTGTTTACGGGGTTTTAGAGGGGGTGGAACTAGCTCAAGTGAATAGTGACGAGCTTGGGATGATTTTTATGATTCTGTTAGGTGGATCTAGGCTTTGTGAAATGTGTGAAAAGGAGCATAGCCAGAGCGGGTTGGGCGGTGTATTTCTATTGGCTGAAGAAGTTCTATTAAACGATTCCTGTAAACGATTCAGAGCTCTCTGGAGATGAAGACCAGGCAGTCAGGGAGGAAAGCGGTGGGTCCTTCGTGTGCATCACATTGTTTACCTGCTATTTCTTGTCTGACTGGCAGGGGAGATTTCACGTTTTCCTTTTCGAAATCTCTTTCAAACTTGTTGATCTGCTCTCTTGTGCGGCACATGATGGCGCCAGTCCGCGAGTATCCGTCCGATTGCGACCGTCTCTGCGCTCTCTCCAATTGCCATGCTCTCTTGGTTTGCATGCGAGTCTGTCCTATGGTGCACCGGGTGGTAGCTGTTTGGGGCAGCAAACAAGCTTGGTTGGGGGGTAGAATCTTGTGAATTACGACCGTGAATGAGCAGGCTTGTGTAGGGTGAGGTTATCATCGGGAAAAGCTACCATGATCCATCTATGTGACTCATCGTGTGCTCTATAACCCCCCCCCCCTCTCATAGTATATCAGCTGTTTAGCGCTGAGAGTTTGAATGCACTGTTACAGATGACCTGTGAACAGGGTTCGGGCTTCTCCCCCCCCCCCTCCCCCTACTGGCGGCCTGCCAATTTTCGAATGTCTTAACCAGGCCTTTCGATTGATACTCAGCCATCGTTTCTCCGTTTTGTCTGAGAAGAGGAGGGGCTTGGAATCGTGCCAACTTTTTTTTCGAATGCCTGCATTAGTCATAGGAGAACAACGCGTGTGTTTGAGCGGGGAGATTTTAGGCTAGTTTACATGCTGCCTGAGCAGCTTTTTCATACGTGGGCAGCCATCTCTGAAATGTTTCAGAAACGGCCCTACCGATGTACGAAATCGTAAATTATCAAGCCTACCAGTTGAAATTTCCTAGGAAATATAAGCCTACCAAAGTAGAATCTCGAAAGTACTTGGGCCTACCACCCATGCTTCCGGTCGGTGCCCACATATGTGCTTTTTTATAGTTAAACGTTTTGAAATCTATCCTTACCTGCTGATAAGAGATGGCTCACACTGCTCATCTGATAGAGGCTTGCCTCTTTGCATTGGGGGAGCGGGGGAGGGGGGTAGTGAGGAGGAAGGGAGAGAGTAAGGTTACTAGAGAGGGTACGGTACATGGATCGTATGAATGAAGTTAGCGTAGAATGGGGTTGCCTTCTCTGTTATTATCATCTCATAAACTGTAATTTTAGTCCCGCTTTCGTTTTGATCTATTAGTTCGTGAGCGTACTGCTGGATGCTAGGGGCTAACGTGAGCTATAGCTCAAGCACTCAATGCATACGGTAGGTGTGTTGGCTACCGTATGACTATCGCGAACTGAACTCATGAACCAGGCGTGTGTTGCGCCTGGTTCATGAGCAAATTTACTGACTTACTTAACGTATGTCCTTCAGATGCCCCACAGGTCAAGGCCAAGCGGGACGACGAGGGGAGTGCAGGTCAGAGGCTCATTTTGATTCGCGTTCCAAGAACCCTTAAAATGGGGGAAACGCCGATTCTCGGTTATGTTTCGCTATAAAAGAGTAGTTGCGCCTCGCATGATTCTTTCGGTACGCTGTGAAGGCAAGGCCGGAGATGCACTGATTCACGCCCATTGATGGGTGTCGATCGATAGCATTTCGTCATCGTTGCGCAATGGTACACGTGGAGGTGATTTCAGAATCAACCCTTGAAAAGGCGACGTCATCGAGCTCGAGCAATGAGCCGTCTACAGTATCCGGTTAGTTCGACGCATAAAAAAAACAGTCGTAGACTTTCAAAGTGCCTCGATTCTCCAAATTTTCACGGGAAACAGTGTTCTGCGCAATGTCTCGATATACGTTGATTGTTTTCGCTTAGTTTGTCATCACAATTTGCTTCGAAATGCCTTTCACCCCTTAGCATCCCTGATCTCTCTCTATGGTCTTTTCTCTGCCGGAAGCATAAATAGGGCAATGAAGGAATAGTGGCAGAGCGCACCGGAATCGATACGGTAGAGTGGGGGGCAGAGAGATGGGTAGACAATGCGAAGAAGTATTGGATAATACAATAGGACGAATGGCGAAGCTTGAGGGGTAAATAGTGTAGAATCGGGGGCATTCCATTCATTTGAGTTTTGAATACTAATACGAAATTGTTGATGGGATATAGGGGTCGAACGTTAGGCTGGGCACCTCCACCCGAAAATCATAAAATCATACGGCCTAATTAGAATTGTTGTTCTTGCTTTTCTCTAATTAAGTAGACTTAAGAAATTGCTCAACAACAACAACAACAGAACCAGTATGTCCGAGTGATTGCAGTGCCCTCGACTGAGCATGCTCCTAGCGAGGGCGAGACTTCCCAAACAGAGGCTACCGCACTCTTCGTGTACGGTAGACGCACGCCACCGGATCTGCCCGGTCAGTCGCATTTTCTTTTCCATCTTCTCGGAAATCGAGCTCGCGAATCCGAACCGATGACCAATTTTTTAGGGCCTACAATATCTAGGAATATTGAGTGATTGAAGACATAGCCGCTCCGGACGTCCGTCCTCCGCCTCCCGTCAACTTTGCCGTGCCGCACGCGGACCACGCGCCGTCCGCGAGCCGCGACGCATCCCTGACGGACGCGTTGCGTCCATCGTCGACCGCCGCGTTGCCCATGCGGAGAGCAAGACGACGTGAGTTCGAATCGAGACATTTGAGCGGCAACTTTACGTAAATCCGTATATCTCTGGAAGTGGAAAAGTAAGTATGTGAAAAACGGTCAGGAATATCCGATTCGACAATGTACGGTATGAAGATACGGATGGTTCATGGGCTACCGCTGTTTGAGCATTTATTGCAGGCTGTCTTAAATTAGATGAAATTCGAGACAACGATAATAGCAAGTCGTTCACATCGTTTACATTGCTGCACATTTATGCGCCGATCTACGGGGGGTGTAATGGCAATCAAATTCAGATCCTTGAAAATATCCACTTTTACAGAAGTAACTACTACTCGCCTAGAATTCCTACAATTATTACTCATACCTCTCTCAAATAACGTCTGTTGTCAGGTGTGACGGTCAACGATGTGGAGGATCGTCTGATGCACTATCGAGAGCACTTTCTCGAACTGCGTAATCGATGTCAGTTTGCGTCGTTTTGATAAGCTAAAGTTTTGCAAAGAGTTTCCTTGAATAGCTCGAACTTTTGATTTCCCGTGGAAAAGGGGTTCTTGTGCAAAAGTCGGCCGTATATTCCGTAGATGGTTACGGTAGGATGTTCCCTGAAGGTTATGGCAGAGTACTCCTTGGGGATTACGGTAGGATATCCATCCCTTGAGGATTACAGTAGGATGTTAGCTGAAGATTACTGTAGGATTTTGCCGGAGGATTACTGTAGGATGTTACAGACGCCGAGACGCCCGAGGCCTCGCTTCGGATGACTGCTGACCAGCGGGCGCAGCTGGCACAAGGTACGGTAACAAGCTGTGGGTTACGGTAGCTGAGCTATCGCGAACTGAATAAGTATATGCGAAAGGGAGAGATTGACATAGATTTCCACGCGACAGAAGTCGGTTTAACTTTGCTCTGACAATGAGAATTAAAGTTTGCATTTTGCAAAAAGAGTAGTTCCTTTGCATATTTCTAATTAATAAAAATGTATTGGTAATCTATGCCGAACTCCAGGTTTCAACTCATGTTTTTGGTATTTTTTTCTATTTATCTAATGTTTTTTTCAAAAATTCAAAAAAGTCTTATGCAGCTCACGATCGCATGGTGCGCTACGAGGTTCGCGCGGTCATCGAGATGCATCGGCTGGGAACCGGTGAGAATAACTTAGGAATAATAATAATATAATTATAATTTTAACTTTATTTTTAAAAAAAATAATAGCCAATTAATTTGTGAAATTGCTTTTCAGTGGCCCTGGAGCGTAACCTGCAGCACCTGGAGGTGGCGGCGGAGAGCTTCAGAGCGTCGCTCGATAGGAGTGAGGCGCATTCTCACTTTTCTAACAATATCTCTCTCTTGTATCTAAATTGGATCGTGAAATGGACAATTTGCCCGCGTATACTTCTGGAATCGGCCTGTAAATAGGACAGCCGTTGGTAAAGGCGTCTGAAACGTAGCCGAAAACGTAATCTAACTAAACTGTTACCGCATTCCGGTCGCTAGTATTTGTAGAAGCGTGAAACATAGCCAAAGTAAGAGAGTTAGAACGATAAGTCTATATTAAAGTGCTGTTGGACGTGGATACGATTCGGGAGCGAGTGCGGTCCATTCTCGATCTTCTGGAGCAGAATGGAGGGACGGAGGAGGAGCAGGAGGAGAGGAACAGACGTGAGAGATAAGGCTATGATACTTGTTGTTACTAGGAATAGCGGTGAAGGGTTCCATTATTAAGATGAGTTATTAAAACTAATTTGGTTTGAAAGACGACAAATATGCGGTCCAGAGAGCTGTAAGAGTGGAAATAAGGTTTTAGGTCGCGAGGAACTGGAGGCAGAACTGCGCTACGCCCAGGACCGGTGCAGGGAGGCCCTGGAGAGAGGTGAGGGACTGATAGGGGCATTATCTGTAGAGCATTCCATTAACGTCTATTTGATGTATATGTTTCATACATCATTCTTCCCGCGATCCGTCTCGTCACCAAAAGCAGCGAAATATATTGGTCAAAAAGGCGCCCGAATGAATGCTCTAATTGTTTACTTCTTTATTTATAATCTTTAGATGTAGAATTGTACCTTGGCCTGGAAAATGAGAAGCACTTTATCATTAAAAGAAGCTCGAACGGAATGCTCTAGAGATACTGAAAAAGGGAAGGAGAAGAGTCTTTGCAGTTCGCGCGGTCAGCTCTCAAGCCATGCAGACACTCTCGCAGGCAGTCGGAGTCATGCGGCAATCGATCGATTCGCAGGGTATGACGAAATAGTTGCATTGCATGGGAAGACCACTACAGCAATCTACCAGCAAACCCTGCCCATATATATGTCTAGCGATAATTGAGCCTTAACTAAAGTTTCATTCTACCATTTATTTATCTATCGCTTACGGAGTATCCGTAAACGATAAATAAAATCTGTATTTTTAACTATTATATTTCATGCTTTTGGACAGCGCGTTAGTTCTCGATAGAGCATTCAAAATACGTCGTATTCTTTCGTATATTCTTAAATCTACTCTAGGACGGCGACCGTACTACCTTGTTCGTTGCAGAGTTCCAAGCCTCGCTCAACCGGCCGATGTCTGGCCCGCGGAATGGCGATGGATCCTCCAACAACGCCACCCGCGAGATCGAGGCCCAACTGGAGCAACTGCCGGCGGGTACGCAACTTTCGCTCTTGACTACTAAACTTGGCGGGGTAATGAGTACGGTAGCTTGGGCGGAGGCGTTATCGTAGCCTGCAATATCTTGTGCTTTTTCAGGCCTGGAACGCGAACGCCTGCGAGTCGAGAGCATCGTGGGTAAGCTGGCATCTTCATAATAGCGTTTATGCGGTTTTTTTGCGCAACTAATTCTACACGATTACACCATCTTTTGAAGGGGACGGGAAGCGGCGGTCTGACGGATAAGGAGTTGAGCTGATTCATTCATGCATTCATTCCTTGCAGAATCGATGCGATCTGCGGCCCAACGGCTCGAGATGCAATCGCCGTTTCCCTGCTACGCGACGGAGGCCGAGTCGCGTGCTGCCTGCGAGACGTGCATGGAGATTGAGAGGACGGAGCTGGCCCAGGGTCAGTACTTCTCCCCCATTTTATCTCTCCTCCGGGGGGCGGGGAGGGGGGAAATAAAAAGATGGGGTAAGGGGGGAGATGGGGGAAAAGTACAGCGATGGGGTGGGATTGGTAGTAGAGCTGTGCGTTGAGCAAATGCATATATAGTAGAGCCGTCGAATCGGCTCCTTTTTATGGTTATCTTTCATCTAGTTCTGTATAAGCAAGACATTTACGGCTTTATGTAATACATGAAACATAACCACGAAAAAGACTCGATTCGAAGGCTCTAGTATATAGTACAGCGGGATTGGTAAATTGCTAGTTATGGTTGAGGAAAATGTTCCACCAGTCGGCTCATTCCTACTTCCGACGAGAGAGCGAAGCGGTATGAAGAGAGCTCAGGCAAAGTAGGAATGACGTTTACTGATGAAACTTTTTCCGCCAATAGTATCCCCTCCCCCTGTCCCCTGCGTTTAGCGGGTAATGCGATAGCGATCTGTGAGGGAGACTCTTCGCCGATGATATGACAGCCACTGGCAATGGGTGACCTGTACTGCACGAAGGCGGGAGACAAGGGACCAACCCCCCCCCCCCCACAACCGGTCACACCGTCAAAATGGACGATTATTTCAAATAATTAACTTTATGCTTTTGTGAATGAGACGTAGGGGAGGCGGTAGGAAGCAAGTAATAGGTTTTTTATTACCGGGCACGGACCCGACGACGGTCGGATTGTAGGCTCCTCATTTTGTCACAAGTTTAATTTGGTAGGCATCATATTCTGTGGGAAACGTCATTCGTAGGCTAACCAAAACTCCAATGTGTACATTGGTAGGCGCCTGTGTGAAATAATTCACGACAGAGCTGCCCATGTATGATTCTTAAGATCGCCTAATACTCTGTGAATTACGCAATTTGGCGCCGTGCCAGGGTTTTACTTTGTTTAGCCCCTTTAGCCTGTAGGCTATGCCCTGCGATATCGGGGTCAGGCATTGTCGGCGGGGTAATGGGTCAATGGTTGGGCTAGTTAGCCTAGCTTTCCTCGTCGTCTCTTGCAGTGAACGCGTTTATCGCGATAGGATAGATAGCCTTGTATTATATGTAGTACGTTCAGTACGGAAGACATCCATCTCATGCCTATTTTGCCGTATTGTCCAATTCTATTCTGCAGACGCCGACCCGGAGGTGCGGTGTCAGATTTGCCTGACGGAGGCAGGGGAGCAGACGGCCACCGCTCGGTGTGCCTTCTGTACGAAGACGATCGGATGTGATGGGTGAGTTGCGGGGAAGGGGCAAGAAACATACCAGAAGCGACTGAGTAGTATAGGAAGTGAAAACCTAGTCTTTTAATCGCAGACGCACAGTGCTCTAAATGTTAAGCGAACGAGCCAAAATACTTTGGATACGGTGTTTTCCGTGCGAGAGTTCCTACCGAAATCACGGTTATTTTTCGGCTTCTCGTTCGCTTAACATCTTCACTGCTGTCAGAACACTGTGGACGGTACAAATGCGCAAATCGCGCCTAGATTTCAAGCCCTACTAGAACGCTCCACGAAGCATAGCAACCATAAGAGCCGAGGGTGAATAGAGGAGGATACGAATCGGGTGCCTTTGTTGATTATGTTTCGCCCATCCGAAGATAATAAGGCAAAGGTTCATTGTGAATTGATCGTGAAACACAACCGTCAACAGTAAACGATTCGTACCGTCTAATAGTGAATTGGGAATGGATCGGGAATCGTGTCTGTTGCATGCGTGGGCACCGACCCGAGGTATGGGTGGTAGACCCAAATTTTTCAAGCTTTTTCTGTGGTAGGCTCACATTTCCTTGGACATTTAAGTTGGTAGGCTTGAAAATTGAATATTTCGAACACACCCTAGAGCCGTCGAATCAGGCCCTTTTTATGGTTATTTTTCATTTAGTTCAGTATAAGCAAGATATTGATCGCTTTATGTAATACGTGAAGCATAACCACGAAAAAGACTCGATTCGACGGCTCTCGTAGACCCGTTTCTCATCATATTATTGCTGGAGAGGTTGCCCACGTATGGTATGTGTCTGCTGCAGGTGCATCGACCAGTGGATCGCCCACCGCCGTGCCTGTGGCCGCTGCCTCACCTGCCCCAACTGCCGCTCGCACTGGAGAGGACGGAAGGTGGGGGCGTTGATCTTTGATCTTTGGTCTTTGATCTCTAAATCTGACGAGAAGGCTTTTTTTGGTTTCATTAGCCTGCCTTCGTAGAGCACGCACATCCGTTTGTAATCGGGTCCGTATCCCCTCGATTAGAGTTTAGGCGCTCATCTTTCTATCTGTAAGACTAGCAAGATCTGCGGTTTGATGTTTGATCTTTGATCTTTGATCCCTAAACGCGCTTTCAGATCGCGTTTCCGGACATTCCGGAGAATCGGAGGGCTAGGCAGATCATCTGCTAATTGTAAGTCAGCTGGCGATTTTTTTGTTCTTTCGTTGTTCAGTTCGCGATACTTGCTTACCGTATCCCTCCCCTTTGTTCACTTCCCTCCCTCTGCAGTATCCAAGCCTCAGTTTATTGTTAGCCTTTCTTTTGCCAACTTTTCTTTTTCCTTTAGTTTTTTCCCTTAAAAGGGTTTCCTGTAGTAAATAATTCCGTTCATTATGGCTAGTTGGTAGGTATTATTAGTACAAGTAGGTTAGACCTGTTTTGCCGTCGTTCCCTCGTGACAGTATCGTGTAGTGGTATCTTTATCGTCCGGTACATTTCTTATCCCTTACGGTTCGCTTTCTGGCTTCTCTTCCTTGTTGCGTTTCACAATTCTGCAAATACCACCTCCATTCTGTATGAGGTGATGAGTAGAGGATACGAATCGTGTACTTTTGACGGTTGTGTTTCACGATCCACTCATAATGAACCTTTGCCTTATTATCTTCGGATGGGCGAAACATAATCATCAAAAGTGCCCGATTCGTATCCTCTAGTGATGATCGGCTGAAACATGACCTGGAAACAGTCAGAAAGCGAATCCATCCAATCATTATTCCACAATCCCTGTGTTTAGTAGTATTTCCGAGTCTTTCTCCTGTTGTTGACCATTCGCAACTATTAGCTATTCCTTAGTATTGAAGAAGGGGACTCTGCCGAGCCTTATTCTAATCGTCATAAGCATAGAGAGAAGGTGAAAGAAGGGAAGCTAGTCGTTTAGATCCCAGTAGTCCTTCTTTTCAAGCGGACTGTTTCTATCGATTTTTGCTCTTTTCTATCGTATTCCCTTGCCTCAGGCACAATAGCTGTATGATCACGCTAGAGTGTAGTGAGCGACCTCCCCCCTCGGTATCGTCGTATTGTCGTTTCGTACATGTCACTCTTGTTCATCATCAGCCCTCGTTTCTTTTTTATCGCATTAATAATGATGTTGCCGTAATAATAAAGGTTTTCTCAAAAAGTTGTGCTTTATTTTCTGTGCAAACGGCGGTTCGAATCCGACTGGTGTATTTTGCTGTGTGAATGCACGCGTGTACAGTAGTCGAGATATTCTAATTTAGATTCAGAGCTAGGTCAACATCAATAGTGGACATGCCGCCAAAGCGCAGAAGAGGTAGGCGGGGTTTGCGTGGTCTTGAGCAGCGAACAAGGGATTTCAATGAGATTGTGAGATGGATGTGTTCACATTTTGACTTACCGAAGGTTACTGTAGAATTGGAATACGCAAGACGGGGGTCTTGGCACGATTGTATTGATTTGCAGCTAACTCGTCGACGACTACTCATGCCACACGAGGTAGGTGAATGAATGCATTTATGGGATTACGGTAGTCGGCAACTAAAAACTTGAAAGTTGAAAATTGGGTAGAGTCTTTTTGTTCTTTTTTAGTCAGCATCTGTTCTCCTCACTGAATGAATTCAGATTAGTTACGAAATGAATAGAGGATGAAAATGTGGAGATGAAAAGTTTTTTTTCCAGACTACTCTCCTCCCATGACACGGTCTCGCGCAACGCAACAAGGTACGGTAATTTTAAATTTTAAGTTTTTTTTTTTAAATTTGCTTCATTGCTCTATCGTAGGCTGTAAGCTTACTGAGCATGTTAGTGCAAAGAATTAGGCTCAAATAAGAACGAACGAAATTGATCAAGTGAATGCACAGAATGCGATGATGCTCACGAGTGTACGAGAACCGAAGAGGAACGGGATGGTAAGCTTATTTTGGTAGCATAAATAGAGTGGAATAAACCGATCCGGCAGCTTCTTCCGTTCCAAAATGAGTCTAATGAGTCTCTCTCTTTTTCACACTCTCTCGCCTCATGTTCGGAATGATTTTCCGACAGATCTTTTTAATCCAAATTATCAGCACTTGAAGTAATGAATAAGTGTATTCAAGCAATGATGAAAGCAGGGTGTTTTGATTTTATGTGTGCAGATTAAATGGAATCACGGTTTGAACGAAAAACAGTAAAAAAATGAAAAAAAAACAGTAAAAAACATTTAAAAACACAAAAGGCTCTCTTTCAGTCTACTCCCCGCCCGTAACGCGGTCCCGCTCTACGCAAGAAGGTACGGTAACTCTGGGCATTCTTTGGGATATGGATTTCATAACCAAGTAAAGCTCAAGTTTCACGCGCTATTGCTCTCACGCCGTATTACTGAACTAATATCTATGGCCGACTAATCAATACTTTCAGAGTGCTTCAGTCCAAGTGGATATGCGCACAACGCGAGCATTGTGGGCATTGAGAATCTGAACGGTAAGAATCACAGTCAGAGCATTCCATTCGGGACTTTTTGATGGTTGCGCTCTTCACCGATCAACTTATACCGAGTCCATGGCTTCTTATAATGTGGTGGATGAAGCATACCCATCAAAAAGACCCGAATGACATGCTCTAATCATCATACATGGGCATGAAAACGACGGTCGGGCGGTAGGCACCGTAACGGTTGCATACTGTTTGCTATGCTACATGCTATCATCGGTGCATCATTACAGATGACGTGTTCCGGGTCCTCGCTGCGCCCGGGGGTACGGTAGCCCGTCCGGCGGGATCGCCGGAGGGCGACAACAATGCACCGCCTCAGGCGATGACTAGGCCTCCGGCAGAGGCCTTAAGGCAGTTGGAGCTCATGGAGGAGATGCGACAGTTGTATGCCGACAGTCGAGGTGTGTGTTAATTTTAAACAAAAAAATTGTTTAATTTGAGGGCGAAACAGAAAGATTGGATTATAGGTCACATAGCCACCGCGTTGAATTTTACAGTGCCTTGATTGTGCACGGTGAAAGCGGATTACAGTCACACTTACAAGCTTGAAATCCAGTATAGTGTGACCTAAGGCGATGGCTGGATAGCCTATGGCTGTTATTTCAGCAACGGAGACGACGGCGAGTCAGGACAATGCGGTAGACCAGGAGCAGGGGAACGAGAATGAACAGCCCGTGGAAGCGAGGGAACCCGGTAGGGGGCAGACTAGGGCTATCTTTTTGACGATTTTGCTCGGTTATGCTTCAGACTATAAATACTACCGGGACATGCCTACAGAGCGTGAACACTGAAACTGAAACCGAGTCGAGGGGTTACAGACCTTCGTAGACTTTCGCAGACAGCTGTTATCTTTACGGTAGTGCTGTCTTTTTTGCGGTCAGTGTAGAGGTTTAAGATCGGTTCCTTTTGATGGTTATGCTTCGTACACCACCGATGCGTCTGATCACCGAAAATATGAATCTACCAAAAAAAATTCGGGTCTACCGGGGGAAGAGAGTTCACGAGCGTTTAAATCAGCAGGCTTAAAGCATTTAAAATGCACAGTGAGTGGCAAACTGCGACGCGTACCGACGCATACAAAAAATTTGAATTCCAAGCCATTCTAACTACGGTATCAGTTGGGCTAAAGCAAAGTTCTGTCCCACAGTTACTATGTAGGTTGCGATCGTACGTAGAGCTCATACGTGGGCAAGTTCTGCCGATAACTTACTGCAGTGGCCCTCCCATACATAGATATTGCGCAATTTCGTTAAGATATTATTTTGCAGTGAGCTAACGAATACGTGAAAGAATTAGCAGTAAGTGACCCAACCACGGTACCTGCAACCGTGCCCCCATGGTAGAGCTAGAGATCTCATATTTGCAGATGAATTGGAACGATGGCGCGCACAACAGCGTGGACAGTTGGCGAATGCTCGAAGTGCGTTCCTTGAGTGATCTTTGATCTTTGATGGAGTGATCTTTGATCTTTGATGGAGTGATCTTTGGTCTTTACTCCCTCTCTTTTATAGGTCGTCGGCGCGCTGCTGCGGCGGTGAACAGAGCGGTGGAGCAACCTTTGGGTTGGCTATCCATTTCTGTTCTCATTTATCGTCCATGATCTTTGATCTTTGAACGAACGTCTCTCGTCGTTCATGTAGTGATCTTTGATCTTTGCCAGAGTTCTGCATGCGAGTTCTGTTGATGCCTAACCTTCATATTCGCGACGCGTCTCGTCGCCAGAACCTACGAAAACCTATTGACGAAAAGAACTCGCATGCACATACCGAATCTTTACCCCCCCCCCCTCATTAGTCCTCCTGAATCGCAACCATTTAATCGAATTAGACCATTTTCCCGTGGTTAGGTTTCAGCCATAGGATATACATTTTCTTCATGTCATTCATGAAAAAAACATGAGCATGGAAATTGAGTGGTCGGACTCGATTCAGGAGCTCTGCCCCTCATTCTCTTCCTTTGCAGTTGGACGGCCCGCGGCTGTGGCTGGAACCCAAGCTGTGGAGCTGCCGCTCGGTGAGCTATCGATTTTCCTGAATAAGTGATCTTCGGTCTTTGATTGAGTAATCTATTGATCTTTGACGGAGTGATCTCTGATTTTAATGGAGTGATCTTTGTTGATCGATTCTCACTCTCCCCATTGCAGATCAGCAACTCGCATTGATCAGAGCGGTCGAGCAGCCGGGTGGTTTGTCGATTTTCATTCTTGTTCATTGAGTGATCTTTGATTTTTGATCTCTTGATCTCTTGATCTTTGATCTCTATTCCATTTACAGTGGAGCGGCTCGCCTTCGTCGAGAGGCAACTGCAGTTTCTGAATGCGCAGACGGCGCAACTTGCCTGTGAGTAGCGTAATACTGCATACGTGGGCACGAACCCGACGGTGGGGTGGTAGGCATAGAGCTCCTGAATCGAGTCCGACCACCAGATTTCCATGGTTATGTTTCATGAATAACATGAAGAAAATGTCTCCTGTTCTGATCGGTTGTGATGGCTGAAACCTAACCCCGGAAAAATTTGGTCTAATTCGATTAAATGGTTGTGATTCAGGAGGTCTAGGTCTAGGCACCTCGTTTGTTAGGAAAATTGAACGTGGTAGGCGCCACATGATGCCGGAAATCCCATTGGTAGGCTGATCTGGTAATAAATTTGCTCTTTGGTAGGCCCTATTCAGAAGTTACCGACGGCAAAGCTGTCCACGTATGGCAATGCTGCATTCGTCGTAGGCTTTGAACTTGAGGAAAAACCAAAAAAGTAGGGGGAAATAAGAATATATATATATATATATATTTTAAATTTTAGTTTCTCACGCGGAGGCGCGGCTCGGCGTCGCGGAGGAGACGACGCGGACGGAGGACGAGGCGGAGCTGAACACGCTCATGAGTGAGGCGACCGAGTTTAGGCTAGAGCATTCCGTCCTGGTGCTCGTTTTTTCTCTCTCGCTCTTTTTTCGCGCTGCTTTTGGTGACGAGACGCGTCGCGGTCCAAAAGAGACCCGAATGTGTTATGCTCTAGTTTAGTTTAGACTATTTAGCGAGAGTTTACGGCTGGCTAATGGCCGATTCGCGAGGTGCACCAGGAGAATCATGAAAACCAAGTAGCGTTTCCTCCGGTCTTATTCTTCTGTCTGATTGAACCTTTTCTAATTGCTGATGAGTGAGTTGTAGAGACAAGGGCATTGAAGCATACCAAGTAACCGCAAAAGCGTCTGAAGCAGAACCTTCGTTTATACTAGTCCGGAATTCGTCTCGTATCTGAGATTGTAAAATTATTTATTTATTTGTAGATTGTAAAATTAATTATTTGATACTGCTGGAGTTTTTGCTCTAATAAGTATTCTTCTTTTCTGTCAAAGATCTCTTCTCAGCCATACGTGGGCAGCCCTCCCCCGCAATATTTTGAGAAATGAGGCTACCAGTGTACGGAAATGAAGCCTACCACCTGAAATTTTGTAGAAAACATAGGCCTACCAAAGTAAAATTTCCAAAAAAAATTGTAGGCCTACCACCCATACATACTTCGGGGTCGGTGCCCACGTATGCTTTTCAGCTGCGGATCAGATGTTCCGCGTGCGCGAGGCCCTGCTCGACATGGCCGTCAACTATCGACGTAGGCATTTTATTTATATTATTATTTTTGTATTTTATACTCATCGACAAGTTTGTGCATGCGAAAGCATTGTCCACGCTCAACATCAAAATTTTCATTCCGCTTCTGTCAAAACTCGAGCTGTTTAGCGTAAAGCGCACAGGCTGGAAATCGCCTCCCTTTTCCATAAGTGGGCGTCATATCCAATCATATTTTGAAAAACGGGCCTACTATTGTGCGCAATCACCAATTATCGAGCACTTTGAAATTTCTATGCAAATCCAGTCTACCAAGGTAAAGTTCCAAAAATATTTGAGCCTTCCACCCGTATTATGGGTCGGTAGTGCCCACGTATTCCCCCTCCCTCTGCCTACCGTACTCCTACCGTAATCCACCACTTTCAGCGCTCAACCCGAATCCCGCCAACGAAGCTCCCCACACGCAACTCGTACCCATCGGAAGTGAGCCTTTTCTTTTTCTTTTCTTCTTTTTTCATTTTTTTCTTTTCTTCTTTTTTCATTTTGATGAGCCATACATGGGCCAGGTGCCGGTTTTGTGGGCTTCTTTAGGCGTAAAAGACTACAATATTTGAGTATTGTCATCAAAACTCGTGCTTCAAAGCATGCTCTTTTCAAGATGTTTCAAGTTCTCGACAAATTCCGAAGCTTGCAGATCTGGGATCGATCGAGATCAGCCTTCGCTACGTGCCGCAGCAAGCTGCCGCCCCTCCAGAGGAAGCTCCGCCTCCTCCAGAGGAAGCTCCGCCCCCTCCAGAGGAAGCTCCGCCCCCTCCAGAGGAAGCTCCGCCCCCTCCAGAGGAAGAGCACCCTCCACCCCCTCCTCCTCCTGAACCCGTTCTACCGCCGCCCCTTGCACGTTGTGAGTTACGGTGGAATGATGAGAATACGGTAGAGAGCAAAATGCGTCTCTTTGTTTGGTTTTTGGGAGATTTTTTCAATGTAATAGGAAGACCTCCTTTCATTCCCCTTTGCGATGAGATAGCGATGTCGTGGAGAGTAAAGGCGAAGCGTAGGAATGAACGTTTATGCTACTGCCATTAGAGTGCGACTAACGATTGTCATAATTCGATCACGATTTACGAGAGCGCGATGAAGAATAAAGAGAAAGAGCGATGTAGGGCATGCAAAAAGTGTTCCCTAATCACCAGTAAAGGACGTTTGTGCTTACAATTAGAGGATACGAATCGCGTACTTTTTACGGCTATGTTTCACGATCAATGCATAATGGACCTTTGCCCCTTGTACCCGATACGTATCCTTTATTTGTTCTATTCCCCAGTACTCTACCGTACCCCCCCCGGACTACCGTATTATGGTTGCAGTCTCGCCGGAAGTGATCGATCTCGGCAACGACGACGACGACATCATCCTCGTTCACTTTACTCGCAGGGTCCCTTCTCCAACTCGCCCTCTTCCTCCCCCGCCGTCGACGATTGCGAATCCTGCACAGAGTAAGCCGCTCGGACTTATCGGTAGTACGGTAATATTTTGCATAGTACGGTATGGAAGTATGGTTATTTATACATGCTCATTCGTATGCTTATACATGGGCGCGGTTGTCCGGCCGGACAGCATACAAAACTATGCGAGCTCTGCTAGCCCATGTATGGGTTGTCCGTCGAGGAATGGCGACGTTGACGGGGAACATTTTCCTCAACCAGAAATTCTGTCTGCTCAGACGACAGTGCCTCGCGTCCTGGGCCTTCTGTCGATGGAGGAACGGGAGACGCGGACGCTGTGAACAACGGGTTCGAGATGGGACGAGGTGGGTGGGGGGCATACAGTACATGGGCACGAACCCGGCGCTCGGGTGGTAGGCCCTAATTTTGTCAAAACAATAACTTGGTAGGCCCCACATTGTACAAATGCTGTTATTGGTAGGCTGGTCATTACGTAAATCTATGCTTTAGTAGGCCCCAGGCGAAAAGAAATTGTCGATAACTCTGCACATGTATGGTGGGGGGGGGGAGGTGGGGAGGGAAGGGAAGAGTGGACTGGAATGGGTTTAGGATTGTGCATGGTTCACGATAAAATTGAAGCGTAGTCACTAGGGGAACTCGCATACCATACATGGACAGCTCTACCGTCAAGTACTTCAGATGGGGGCCTACCAATGTACAAATTGGAGTTTTGATTACCCTACCAATGACGTTTTCCACAGAATATGGTTCGTGCCTACCAAGTTAAACTTCTGACAAAATGAGGGGCCTACCGCGAAAAATGATTTTCTCGAGTTTCCGAGTTTGAGTTTTTCCCCCGTTGATTCCGCTTGTGCTTTCAGCCTCCACAATTCCGAACGAGCTGATCGCGCGACTTGTCGCAGGTAGGACCTGCTTTTAGACCGTTGTCAGACTGTACCGTACCCAGTATTAGAGGTCGGCAGATGACCAATGACTCCGTCATGAAAGTGCAACAATGAGCCGAGACAGGAGAGGGGAATGAAGAGACGCAGACAACGAAAGCACTTTCATGATGACTTGGTCATGAGCCATCTGCCGAACTCTACCCCGTATGCCTGTCATTACGTTCCCTTCGCGCATTAGAGATTCATAATCAATTCAGGATGATTTCAGCTATATATAAAATATAACCATTAAAAGTACCGAAATTCGAGTGTTTTATTATTATTATTCCTATTAATATTATATACTAATTGCAGATTGGCGCAACGATGAGACGGCGCAGCGGTTGCGCTCGCTGCGCAGTGCGGCGATTCTCGACGGCAACGACGACAACCCGGAGAATGACGGCGATGACGACGATGCGGACCTCAATGATAGTGACGATGCGGCGATGGGAAGCGACTCGGGGGAGGAGGGAGAGGACGAGTACGATGGAGTAGAGGAAGAGGAGGAGGAGGAGATGGAAGCGGGAGGAGAGGGGGATTCAGATGGGGTAAGTGGTAGAGATGGAGACTTTTGACGACTACATCTCGGTGCCAGTGCAATGGAAAATGGGACAGAATTATGTAGGCCAAAGCAAGTAGGCATAGGTGAATACTTGTTTCGCCCTGGGGCTATTTTGCGCAGGGTAACCATGGTAATCGAGATTTTGGCAATATTTATAATGAGAGTAGGAGAGAGTCTTTAGCAGAGTCGGGTGATGGAGGAGAACGTTCGTGAGGAGGCTGCTAGGAGGAGGGCTGATCGTAAGTGGGGGGAGGGGGTGGGGGGGGAGGAGGGCTGATGTGTACGGTAGGGTAACACATGGGCACGGACCCGACCGTCGCACAGTAGGCCAAAATGTTTTTTTTAGAATATCACTAGGCTGAATTACTGAAGAAGACTTTGTAGCTTGGCATGCCTATTTCGTAAAGTACGGTCGGGAAAGGTGTCCATTTATGGAGGGGCTTAGGGTTCCCTTTTTTTCTGACTCCTTATCTCGGTCATGTTTTACGCATCTAGAAATAGCGCAATATTCCTACAGAAGGTGAAGACACTGAAATATAACCCGGAAAAGTGTCATAAAGAGGCTCTAGAGAGGGTACGGTAGGGTAACAGGAGGATGCTGCTCTACATACATGCGCGTGATTGTCCAATCGGACGTCGCTAGGACGGGTGCCTGCACTAGAGAATAATAATGTAAAACACTTGTTAGGCTTTTTGCTGCTTTTGATTTTTCATAATTGTGTAAGGCAGCCTGCAAAACTGTTTGGACAATACTAGCCCATGTATGCTGCTCAAAGCTGTTGTGGGATACGGTAGCGGAAGGGAGGGGGGGGGTTGTGCTAATGGTTGAGCTAGTTATAGATTGATCGTGAAAGATCCCCCTCCCCCTGAAGATCCGAATGGAATGATTTATTCAGTAGAGTGCAGCATGGATTGTGTTTCATTATGAGCGTCCCAATGAAACATAATTGCTAAAATGACTCACAAGCATCTCTCGATGATTATATATTTATATTTTCCCGTGATCGATCGCGAAATATATATAAATATATACCGTCCTTTTTCAGTTCTTCTTATCTTCTCTCGTGAAGTTCGCACAGAAGAGGAGGAGAATTCTGCCTTCGAGGCGTGTAGGGCGATCGAGAACGAGGAACTGGCGATGGGTACGGTATTTTGGGTTACGGTAGTCTATTAGAATACGGTACTTTGGGATACGGTAATTGAGAGTACGGTAGCTTGGGAAGTGCCGTAGGTGAGAGTATGGTAGTTCTAATTCGGTAGTTTGGGTTACGGAGGTCGGTAGTTGTTTGGTTAGTGTGGAGTATAGCTTTGCGAATACCCGAACAAGGTCTTTTCTTGGGGTTCTGTTCGTCGAAATTCGTATTCTTTGTCATGGGTATGCTTCGTCCGCGCTCGCGTAGCCAAAGAGTTTACCGGTTTTGCCCTTGAATCCCAACGAGCGGTTCAAGCTCTTCAACGCCAATCGTATGCTGCAATCCTTCTGATTCTCCTAATGTTCTTCCCCTTCCAGAGGCCGACCCCGAGGCGACGTGTCTGATATGCCTCGATGATATACAGGCACCCACGGCAACCTGGCGATGTTCCTACTGCACGCGGGTCATCGGGTGCGAGGGGTAAGCGAGTAGTGGAACTATCCCATTTATCGATCCATTTTCCTTTCTACTTTTCTCCCATAGTTGGGGGGACCCGTAAGAAGGGTTCATTCTCTTTTTTTTGAGGGAAAAAAGAAGAAAAAGAAGAAAAAACGCCCTTTCCAGGGCTATGGTTCAGTATTCGTGCTCCGTCGGCGCAAGCCGGTATTTATAAAAGCGTGAAACAGCCGAGAAAAACAACCGGGCAAAAGAGCTTCCTACTTGTGCGGACAAAGTAGGAACGGAGTTTACTGGCGGAACTTGTTTGTCAATTATGTGAATAGTGCAATATAAATACTAATAATATGAACAAGGTAATGTGTCAGTTATAATCAATAGAGCATGTGATTCGTGTCTTTTTGATGGGTAGGTTTCACGATTTGTTGATAACAAGCCTATGGCTTGTTATGCCGTTGATAGTGAAGCGCAGTCATCAAAAAGACGCAAATCACATGCTCTAATGTTGAAGCCGGGCCCGTTTTCAGTTGCGTGCGTAGCTGGTGCAGTCACGAAATGCTGGATGAGACGCGCATGACGTGTCCGCATTGCCGCGGGCGGTGGAGGGGCGTCGCGGTGAGGAGTCTAGGCTCTTTCTTCTTTTTGTTTTATGGAGTGCCGTTTAGGGTTCTCGTTTTGACGCTTTTTTCTCGGTTACGCGTCAGCTCTCTATGGATACCGTGGCATGCCCACAGAGTGCGAACACGGAAACGTAGCCGGGGACAAGCATCGAAAAGAGAACCCTCGTGCCGTTGTGGCTACCACGACCACGTTATTGATTGGTCAATGGGGAGCCTGTGAGTGGGTGAGAGGGGGGGGGGTGGTGCGAGTACGGTAGAGAGGAAGGGGTAGGGAAGCTGCAGTCATTCTCGATTTTGAATTTCTCGTTTTCGAACATGCGCTGTTTGGCGGAAGATCACGACCAAAAGTAGACGTTGACGCGTTAAGCGCCGGAAGTCGTGCTAAATATTCTTTCTAAAATTGCAAATTGATAGGGTGGGGGGGGGGAGAGGGGTGAACAACATTTCCGCCCAGGGACTTATCAGCATAATGGAAATCACTAAATAAGAATACTCATGTGTAAGGATAACCCGACAACGAATTCTTTTCCTAAACATTCTCTAAAGTGCGCAAGCAATCCCCTCCCCGGGAGAGGGGCATGACACACAGTTGGGGGACAACTTTAGTATAGTAGAGAAAAAGGGGAAGATATAATCGTTCCGTTTGTAGCGCTGATTCCGGTGCCTTTCAAAGTAATTTAATCAACTTCTAGTGTATATCATAAGAAAGTCTAGATTTTTCTGATCTCAAAAACATGCTCCTGATATTTTTTCTTGGAATGTTTTTCCGTTTCAAAGCGCGGAAAATCGGTTAAATACCGTAACAGCGGAATCACGAATTATACGTTCCGCTTTTCGCGACTATAGTTGTGCAGGACGAAGGATTGGGCGAAGCTATGGCTACCGTATCCTACCGTACCCCCCACAATACCTCCCTTTTGCAGAGGGAGGTCGCGGATCCTGTGGAGGGCCGTCGTCGACGGCTCGTCGTTGTTTGATAAGAAGAAGGAGGAGGAGGAGTCGAGACTAGGGTTCTCACTTTGAGTCCCCTTTCCCCCGTTATGCTTCACGCTTCTACACGTATATACCTGTGAAAACGCGCAAAAAGAGACACCTGGTCGAGGCTGGAATGACCCAGAGGGTGGATCATCTCGCCCGTATCCCTTCTTCTTCTTCTTCTTCTTCGGTTTCCCCTCTTTGTTATCTCGTTCTCTGTGAGCATGCTTCCCATCTTTGTTGTATTGTAGAACCGATCGTAGCTGTTGGCCGTCATATCGGATAACTTTGATTACGATCTCTCGAATGGTTGTAACTGAAGAATTTTGGACTTTTGCAATATACGAAGCGTAGCCATAAAAAAGAACCCGAATTGACGGCACTGAGCTGTTCTCTTCGCTAGTATTCACTCTGTACTTGAGCTGGAATTACGTTTCACATGCATAATCTTCATTACAACCCTTACTCCACTTTCACAACTCTCACGGTTCGTTCCAAGCCCTTTTTAGAAGTGGAAGCAGCGCTTTCTAAGGAATTGCATGTTTCGTTGGCAGATACTTAGCATACAAAATAATCAATAAATGTTCTCCCCCGCATTTCCGTTATTCCTCCATTATCCGTTTCCCTTGATTGTGTACGGTAGGACGGACGGTTAGCCAAGCAGTTGTATGTATATCCCAATGACCCCCTCCCTGTACTTCCACAAGCTTTCCACAAGCTCTGTTCACTCGCGTCCTCTGTTGCTGTGCCGGCGGATACTGGTTACTTATCTGGTTCAGGTCTCATTCTAATCACTCTAAGCATCCATGATAGCTTTAATTCCCTTCATAATTACATAATTTCCGCTACCCTAACAGTAATTATAACTAGCTGGGTAAATTGCAGATCATCCGCCCCCCCCCTACAATCTTGCAATCTTGTATTTAGTTGACTCTGGTCGTACACTTCTCCCATCCCATGGAAAAACCCATCCCATGAACGTCCCAGTTTCTATGTAATTGGCAAGTTGTCACCATTTACTGCTTTAACTGTGGCTATTCGGTTGCGATTCCCTTTGTCTCTTTTTCATAGTCATCGTTTGTGCTCTGCACTAGTTTTTTTTGCAGAAGCGTGAAATATGATCAGGAATAGAGTAATAAGCGAATCCGCTAGAATTCAACCGTTCACCCTAGCATAACTCTTCACGGTTCACTTTATCCTTTCATTTATAATAACATCACCTCTTATGCCTTCATAATTCGTATTTCGTTACTTTTGTAAGTATAATAGTTTTCCTAGTTTGCATTCAAGCCCGTGCTAATTTAGCCAAATTTAAATAATCTCCAAATCTCATCCTTTTTTCTCACCATCCATCCATAACAGCATTGCAATTCCTCAGGATCTTCTTTATATTTCTTCAAGATTTTATCGTTTTAAACGTTGAATGAGCCGGTCAATTAGTTCCTTATCAGCTGACAATTCAAATTCAATTTGCATCTTTAGGCTCCATCTTTTGTTAATTTTGATAATATAATTCTACAATTATGCATCACTCTAACAAGCCGAAGTCTCAGATTTTATCGAAATGGGGGCCTCGGGAAATTTTGGGGATTCTGGAAAAGAATGGGAGGGCTGGACATTCGATTACGGCGAGGAGTGTGCGAGCAGGGTGCGATCTGGCAATAGGAACTTTTAAATTGAGGTTGTAATGGCTTGCCATGCAAATGCATGATTTAAAAATAATAGTAATAATAATTATTATTATCACCGCATGACAATCAGCTCACCGCCAAATAAGTATGGTTATTGTTTTATTTTTCATTCCTAGGCGTAGTGGTACAGTTGCTTCGAAGCTGCCTGAAATGGCGTACTAAGACACGGTAACAGTTGCGACGAATCCCAACGCTATTGAGCCTTGTGGCTGAGTGTTAATTTACGTTTACTTGTGTTAATTGCTGAGTGTTAATTTACGTTATGGAAACTATTGAGTGGATTGAGTCTTTCGAACACTGACCGATCGGGTGCTCGAAAGAGAGCGAGAACTTCTGCAAGGAGAGCGAACACTGATGGAACTGCAATTGCAGAGTCACAATAGCAAACCGTAGCTTTGAAGGCCCCCTTCCAACCACTTTTTGACCATATGTTTTTTCGACGTCATTGGATAGCCATCAGTTTCGACCAAAATGCAGAAAAGATGAAACACCCGTTGCTTAGAAAAAGCTGGGCAAAGATTTCTCTCGTTGCCTGCGTCTCTTCAATCCTCTCATGTCTCTCACAATCAATCAACCGCACGTTAATTGGCTGTACCTAGAAATGAATGAGATGGTCGGGGGGCCTTTAAAAAAACTCTTACAACTTACGAGACTTCGAGAAGAATCCGAGAATACCCATTATGTTCAGTACTTTATTATGTTTTTTAAAATTATTTTCCTACCTAGCCACGGATTTGGTCGACAGATTGCTGGGCGATAGAACGGATGAAGACTGACTGCAATTACACTTTCTAAATTCATTTCTCGACTATGCCACGTACGATTTCAGATCTCCACACTCTTATCTCATGGTACACAGTAGTTCGATATTTTTGTCGATAGTAATTTTCCCATTACCTTCCCTTTCCGCGGAAATTTCCGTACTTCATCTGAATCTTCGATAGCAGGAACACGAGATCAGAGACTTCGTCCTGCATTGAAAAGTGAGGCAATAGTATTATCGACGAAAATGTCCGATCAGTTTCTCATTCCTACATTGTCTGGAATCTCTTCATATATGATAGTTATGTATACCGCTTCGCTCTCTCGTCGGAAGTATGTAAGTATGAATGAGATGAATGATGGAACACTTTTGTCAACCACAGTCTAGCTTCATCTCTAACGAATTTCAAAGGGAAGAACTAGTCCTTCACTAAATCTTCTTCCTTACAACCCCATGGTATAATTATAGTGGATTTAAAAGATCCGTCGGAAAAGCGTTCCAAATATAAGGCGAGAGAGTGTGCAAGAGTGAGATAATGAGACTCATTTTGGAACGGAGGAAACTGACGGATCGGTTTATTCCACTATAGCAAAACATAGCCTGGCTGGTAACTAATAATAAGCTACCCTATTATGATGAAAATGTTCCGTCAGTTAAGCCATTCCCACTTCGTCTACGCTCTCTTCCGCTCTCTCGTCTGAAGTAGGAATAGCGTTTACTGACGGAACGTTTTTTCCGCAACCATACCTCATCCGCCCCGATGACTTCGAAGGTCTCCGTATCAATAACGACGTGGGCGATGAACGCGCGCGAACTTAGGTATTGGGCGCAGAAGACGAGAAGCACGAGCTGATGATATTGATTGTGATACTACCCAATTATATATGAAATCGATTACGAATGAAGAGGATACGGGATAGTTATGCGCGACATATTCTTTCAGCGACACTATCGATAGAGCATTCCTTCCATCTGAGTCTTTTCTACCAATGCGTGCTTTTGGTGAAGAGACGCGTCGTGGTTATGAATGATGTATGAAAGATATACCGCAAGAGGACCCGAATGGAATGCTCAAATCATCGACTCTAAAACGCATACACTGAGCGAAAATACCCTAGGAGGCTAGGGAATAATTCTCCACCATACGGCACCTTTGCGAAAATACCCTAAAAATTCAGCCTCTCCCTACTGTTTGTAGGGAATCGTTTCCTAGCCCCCTAGGGTAATTTCCCGGAGATGCCGTGTGCTAGGGAATTTTCGCTCAGTGTAGCTCACAGCTCTCACCTGCACGATGAGCACGAGAGCCGTAATGCAGTGAATGCTGAAATGCAACTTTAGACCAATAAAATATTTAATAAAATAATTAATGAATTAAATCATAAATATAACAAAATAACTCTTGCCAACCTCACGTCCACCGCACAGCCTTCCTCCACCTGGGGCTCCTTCAGGACGACAATGAGCGAGCAGATGGAAGAAAAGAGACACACGACCGCATCGAGAGCAGCGAGGGAGACGGAGAGAATGACGAAGCCGAAGAGATAGTAGCCGAGACCTGCGGAGGGTACGGTAGGCGAGGGTACTGTATGTGAGGGTACTGTAGGTGAGGGTACGGTAGGCGAGGGTACTGTAGGCGAGGGTACGGTAGGCGAGGGTACTGTAGGCGAGGGTACGGTAGGTGAGGGTACGGTGGGCGAGAGTACTGTTGGTGAGGATACTGTAGGTGAGGGTACGGTA
>LS879695.1:70828-81951 GCA_900490955.1 Micoletzkya japonica
GTAGGTGAGGGTACGGTAGGCGAGGGTACGGTAGGCGAGGGTACTGTAAGCGAGGGCACTGTAGGCGAGGGCACGGTAGGCGAGGGTACGGAAAGCGAGGGTACGGTAGGGCTATCTGGATGCATGGTAGCAGTAGAGTACGGTAGGGCAACTGTAGAGATATCTACGGGTATGGTAGGTGAGGGTATGGTAAAGCAATTATGGAATAAGGATACGGTAGCAGAGAGACATACGCTACTGGAGGATTGTGATACTGTAGGTGAAGCCGGGATACGGTAGGGGATACGGTAGGGGATACGGTAGGCCGAGGGCAAGATCTAAATCCCGGTACCCGTAACGGCGCACACATGCAGCAGCAGTCGCACGGCCGTGGGCAGTCCCGTGAGGGAGGCCAAACGGGACCTCTGCAAGAGGCAATACCGTAATCTGGCTACCGTAGTCAGTTTTTGTTTGAATGAGGCTTTTTAAAAGTATTTATGCTCTTAATAGGTTTTCACGTTCACTTTCTCGTCGATGTATGGCCGAAATTCGCAATCTACAGTACCCCGTGGACCTACAGTTTACAGTAATCCTCGACATTACAGTAACCCACAAATTCGACAACGTCTTCCTCGGATCCGGTAATGGAACACTGCCGAGCCGACGGTGTGACGACGAATTCGGGAGGCATCTTCGTTTCGAGAAACCTCAACAGTGGCGAATTGATCTTTGATCTTCGTATTTTGATCTTTGATCTTTGTATTTTGAGCTTATTTTGAGCTCACAGAGGAGCCGGCTTGAGGTTCTGGTCGTACTCGTTGATGCAGATTCCCGCGAGGAGCAGGCAGAAGAGGGCGGCTTCGAAGGAGAAGGTGAACTGAAGGGAAAGTTGATCTTTGGTCTTTGATCTTTGATCTCAACAAGAACTCACGTTCAGGAGACGGGACATTGCCGCTGTTACGCTGTTATGCAACCGCCTACGGCGAAGGACGAAAAGGAGAATGAATGGAGTGAGGAGGAGAGCGAAGGGAGATAAGCAGATTCGAATGATAATGTGTGCATAGATGCAAAGCGAGGAATCGTCGTTGGCAGAGATCCGGGAAGGAACAAGTTACCTTCGGAACCTCATTTTGTCCTCCAAGTTCTCTCATTATCGGTGAGGGAACCTCGAAGTTCCCTTACATTAACATGTTCGAACTTGGGAGAGAACTCTTCAAGGGATCTTGGAGAGTCAATCATTCTTTTCTCGTAGCACCCATTTTAGGTCTGTTTTAATGCAATTATTACTATGCTAACACAGCTATGGCAAATCGTACAGCCAACCTCCGTGATAAAAGTGGGAAAGGAATGATGAGAGTGAAGAAGGAAGAGGAAAGAGAAGGCAACGAGGTTCGAACATCTAAAGCGTGAAGTTCGAACTTGTCAATTAGCATGTTCGAACTCGCTGCCCTCTCATCACTCCTTCATTCTATGAGGTTCGAACCGGGTTCCTTTCCGGATCTCTAGTCCTTAGATGCAAAAAATTCCTTCACATCTTTATCTTTTTTTGTCTTTATTGATGATTTTTGCTCATTGAGTAACGAAGAGCCACTAAGACGTATTCCAATTGTTCGCAGAAATAGTAGACGAATCGGTTCTGTCACGCCCCATGCTATGCAATGCGACCGGTTAATCACTTCAAAGATGTTCATAGTATGGTAACCGTCGCCTCATCTTCCAACTTCTTCTGTGCTCTTCATTTGATCATAGCCGGCACGTGAACCCACTCCCAGTCCTAAAAAAGTATTTGTTTTTTTTCTTAGATGATTTGAGATTTTTTTCTGAGATGAGATGAGATATTTAAATTTTGTATGAGGTACTATTTTTAGAGTATTTTTTATAGTTTTTTTTAGAGTTCTAGAGTTTGAGACTATTTATCGTGAACCACTTCTAGTATTCACGGTAAAGTTCCGTCGGTCATTCCTACTTTACTACGGCTCTTCACATCAGTGTTTTCTCGTAGCAGATAAATAGGAATGAGCGTTGTTCCAACGTACTGTACTCTCTTCATACCCGCTTCATTACCTCGTCAGAAACAGGAATAAGCCTATTGACGGAACATTTTCCTCTACTTCACCGTCTCTTACCGTACCCTATTCTCCAGCATGAGTTCCCTCGGGGTCTTCGTCGTATCCGATGCGACGACGATCGTGCTCACGTAGTACCCCTGCTCCTTGCCCACCACGAAGCCCTTGTGGTCGTCCTGCGCGAGACGTATGTTATTAAAGGGTCCCTCCACCCATCTCATTCATTCCAAGACATAACCAATTAAGAGCGGTTGATTGATTGTGAGAGACAAGAGAGGAATGAAGAGACGCAGACAGCGAGAGAAATCTTTGCACAGCTTTTTCTCAACAACGGCGAAGTTTCAGCTAAAAAGAAGAGAGGATGAGATTCAGGGCATTGAGGGCTATCCAATGATGTAGAAAAATGCATATGGTAGATATTGCCTGGAGGGGCCCTTTAAAGACGAAGCAGTTTAAACGTCGTTCTTGAAACTCTGATAGACGAGGACAGTGGAAGTCGCAGAAAAATTGGATGTGAGAATCGATAAAGCTTACATGCTTGAGTACGGCTGTGACCGTAGTCGTATCCTTCGGTTTGATGAAGCCGTAGTTGGGAGAGATGGCGAGATAAGGACGGGTTGTTGACGTGCGGAAGGCCAGCGTGTTGTCTGAGTGGGAAAAACGAAATCAAAGGAAAGCCAAGGATGAAGTGCCATTAGAACGCAGTTTAACCACTTTTTCAATAAGAAAAAATTAGCGCCTTTCGCCTTACAGCAACTGTGAACCCCCCCCCCCCCCAAAATATAAGGGTTTGAAAGCCAAACCCTTTAATCGCATTATGAGACCGAGAGAGTGCTGAGGAGCATGGAAGAATGAAGAGAGTCAGGCGATAAATACGCTAATCGCGCTTGGTTTTCAAACCCTACTAAATATCAAAGGTTGCTCCTTTGGACACCCCACAGTGTCCTGCCGCAATGCAAAACCTTTGGAAAGCGAAAAATCATTCCGACATTTACTAATACGGTAAATCGGTGTGCCGCACACCACGAATGAAATATTAGGAATGGTGAAGGAAGGACTCCATGTTGGGCACTCAAGCTAACATCAATCAAACACTTAGCGTCTCCTAGAAGCTTAAAAATATGGTGTCTTTGTTATTTTCGCTTTCAAAAAGTATAGAATTCTGTGACCCTCATTGACCCATGTGAATCACTTACATTTACAGCAAATGACCTATTATACTATAGAAGAAAAACTGAAGCTGAAAACTCTCTTCGAATGATTTCCTACCCGATTTGTTGGTAATGTCCACAGTCTCCTGGTCCTTCCCGTCCATCTCGAAGACTACCGTATCCGGCTCTACCGCAACCCGCTTATCTCGCTTGGTTGACCGTCGGGTGCCGGCTGAAACGACGGTTTAGAGAATGTTTTCTTGTAGATAATTTGTAGTGTCGAAGTTCGACTGAAACGTTCCGGAATATTCAAAACACTCAATGTCTTCGTAATTGGAAAAAAGATTTCGGGTAAACAGACGGACCAGCGACGGAACTCGCCATACGCGGGCGGGGCGGGAGGGACGAATGAAAGGGGATTCGAGGGAGCGAGAGGGGACCCCGCCCCGAGGAGATGCTAATATCTTCGAGAAATGAAGAAAAGTGATGAAAAAAGCTCATTCAATACGTACACTAATATTACTGATGACAAGTTTCCGACAGTAAATTTTCCCATTTCTTCTTTTTTTCTAGACTCTGTTCATGCTCTCGTCGGAACTATTATAGAAGTGCAACAGCTGGCAGAACAGTCGCCTCAACGATAAATAGTTGGTTTCACGATTTCCCAATATTTACCGTCGTAGTCCTTGGACGTCCCACCTAAACTGGCTAATCCCGTGTGATCTCGAAAGTGGGACGGGATCGACCTGCTCCTCCCTTCACACTCTTGCAGTTCTTTTCTCTTTTCGCTCGTTCGTCTTTCAACTGTGCTGTGAACGTTCGTCTTTTTTTCTCGTTTGCTTTCGTCACTTTCCAGAGTATTTTTGGCCTTGGTCAGATTATGAATGGCTTTCATAATGAACAAAGTTTAGGTTGATGCTACCGTTCTTGATTCTCCTCTCGCTTAGCAGTTTCACAGGCAAGTAATTGCAGTTCGAGAACAAATTTTTTGGTATTGTAATTTTAGGAGCTAATATTTCGTGTATCAAATATTATTTGTGTAGATAGTAAAAGTAATCAGTCACAAGGAGCTTCCCATTATGCATAATACGAAGTGTAAGAAACAGTATTTCTCCAGAAAAAGCAAAAACAAATAAAAACTGATAACTCTTTTCTTTTTCAGATTGCGGCCCGATTGACGGCCCAATGGCAATGATGGACACGCGATGGCACGACCAGTTCGAGCCTGTCTTCTACCGGCGAAAGCCCGGTTTGATCTTTGATCTCTGCCTGAATTGATCTCTGACCTTTGCTAAAATCGATCTTTGATCTCTCAGCCCGTAGATCAAGCGAGACGGAGGAGGACCTAACAGAAACGAACAATCACGGTTTCTCCGAGCAGGGCATGAAGGACCTGGACGAGGTGAGCACAGTGTTCTGACAACAGTCAAAATGTTAAGGGGCCCCTCTGAGCACTTTATGGCCCCTTGATTTCTTTCTTTCATCTGAAAGAGCAATGTCGAAAACCTACAATCCTATATTTGCATATTTTTCCCACCATTCCCCGCTGTGTAAATGAGGCGAGAAGTTGTATGCAAAGTTACATTGCTCTTCAGGGACCGCGCGAATACGAATGTCATTTTGCGAATACTGTAGCGCGCGAGCGGTTTGATTCGTAGGCATAACTTATTGAAAGAATGGAGACATATGCTTTCTGATAAGGACAAAAGCGAAGGAATGTTATAAGTATACTTTTGAAGGATAGCAATGTGCTCAGAGGGGCCCTTTAAGCGAACGAGATGCCGAAAAATAACCCTGATTTCGGTAGGAAATCTCGCACGGAAAACACCGCATCCTAAACATTTTGGCTCGTTCGCTTTACATTTAGAACACTGTGCGGGTTTATTTCTGAAGTATGCTTATTTAGTTTTTTCACTTATTACCTTTTTGAATAAATAAAGGTGATATAGTTGGCTACAAAGGGAGCTTCATTACTTAGAGTTTATCGAATATTATAATATTTTATCTAAAATAGACATGTCAGTTCTTTCGGACCGCAATTATTCGAATTAATATTAAATAGTACCTATTTTTTCCGTCGAACTGTTCCGTCCAGGTGGGTTCGCTCGTGGGCGGGGCGGGGTCGGACGTGAATTCGCTGCTGCGTCCGTACTACTCGATGGTCGAGATGGGAGCGGGGGGAAATAAGCAGGTATCTAGGGCTGAGCGAAGAGTTTGCATGAATACGAATCACAATATCTAACGAATTGCTTTATTTTACCACAGATTCGCCAAGGTTGATTGAGCTTTCAGATTGTTAGAACAAGAATTTTCGGATTTCAGCGCCTGCCACGTCGGTTTTCCAGCTCAATAGAAACAATCATTTTCATTGATCTGAAAAATCTCGGGTCTCACTTACTGTTCTGAGCGAAAATTCCCTAGAGGAAAACGGAATCATTCCGCAGTATTTACAGGAGATAACCTCGAAAATTCCGTAAAAAGAGTCGTACTTCCTTATTGAGCGAAAATTCCGTACACAAAGAAAATGGAACTATTCCACCACTATTTACAGCTGTACCGCGAAAATATATTAAAAAATATTGATTTCGCAGGGTCCTATGCGCTTTTTTTTCTGAGCGAAAGTTCACTAGATAAAATGAAATCATTCACCATCATTTCATAAATTCCATAGGGGATCACCGCGGAAATTTTCATAAAAAGATGATTTCTTTCACAGGGTCTCGGTTCGTACTTCCACGTCCTGCCGGATTCGTCGGAAGGCGATACTCCTCTGTACACGATGGGTGGCTCCTTCTACGGGGGACTCGAACCCGCGGGGATCAAGAGTGGATACATGACACGGCCCTTTGGATAAGGAAAGATGGGAGGGCGAAAAAGTAGAGTGGTTTTGTAAATATAATAGTAAGCATTAATTCTTGCTAAGAGGAATATTTATTATTATTATTATTTTGATATAACATAAAATTAAAAAAGGAAACAGTGGATACATGACGAGTAAGGATGGACAAGATATTATTGTTGACTAGGAATAATACTGGTCTAGCACATGCAAAAACCATTTACAGATACTGTAATATTGGTGTGATTCAATTAATTCTAGCGTAGATAGTAATAACGACTGGCGGAACATTTTCTACAACCACGTTTGTCTGTATATTTTGTGTACCCATGCGTGCAGCATGACTTGCTTTTTGCAGTTTCCCGAAAGTTTACTTTCATCTCTTCTTTACCTCATTTTCTGTAGCATGACATTGTCTTTCTTTTGTCCGGAAGTATTATGTCATTCATTAGCTGCGAAAAAGTGCAATGCTATGCTACTTCCGTCATTGTAGGCATTGCCAGTGTAGGTACATATATCATGCAATAATAATAATTGTTATTATTATCCGTGGATTACTTTTTATTGCAGCTCTAATTTTTATGATACTACGCAGTAGTGGGAATGAAAAGACACTGTATATAGATAATATCGTTTATGTAACCAGTGATATATCTATTGGTTTGAGAGTTAGTAATTCTGCGAGATCCTCTCATGGATGAGCGAGGAAAGAGGTACCTGAAGGTGCAAGGGCAAGGGAGGGGGAAGAGAAGGATAATTGGAAGGGATGAAGGAGGAAGAGATGAGAGAGATGAGAGGGGAGAGGGAGAGGGAGGAGAGGGAGAGAGGAATAGGGGATGACGGGAACGGAAATAGACTGGAAGGGAGAGAAGAGGGAAGGAGAGGGAGGGGGAAGGTCGGAGTATAAAGGAATGTAGTCAAGAGAGGAGTAGTAATTGAAATGATGTTGTGGGAAGGAAGAAGAAGAAGAAGGAGGAGGAGGAAGGAGAAAGGAATAAAGAAAGAAAGGAAGGACGCAGGAAGGAAAGAAACATCATCGATTCGAGGAGATGACAATGTATGGAAAGGCGGGATACAGGACAGGAAGGACTTGTGAATGGCTCATTCTTGTGTTGGTTTTCTGACCATAATTACTTGTTTTCGTTGATGCAATCATCTTTTCCACATGTAGAAGTTTCTTTTTTCGAGCCGGAAACGTTGGTGTTTTCTGAGCTAGTTGTTTTTAGTTGTTTTCCCAATTTTATCGCGTTGAATAATTTCCTACGTATTATTTTTTCACACTACGCAAACTCATTGTTTGTCTTTTTGGAAAACAATTGTTTACAATCTTATCCTATGATTATTAATTAAACTAAAAAAGAAAAAAATCACTTCTGCACTTCAACGAAAATAGAATAGTTACGGTAGTTTTCGAATTTCAAATCATTTGCGTGTTACGCTAATTTTACGTAACCATATTGCTCTACTATTGTTGGCAATAATAATTTTTAAACACTTCTAAAGTTTGCTTGCTTTTCCCCTCGTTTTGTTTTGTTCGCTGAATCTGTTCCTTAAATGATTTTTCAGCCCACGTTCAGTTCGTTCTGTCCGATGCAGCATGAGTCGAAGTTTTGATGTTCCACGGTCACCATCAATTTCTCAGCCCAAATGACGGATGATCGTTGATCAGGTTCGTATTTTCCCTGACTATTTTGTTCTAACCGTTTCCCTCGTACCTCTAAGATAGTTGATGATTGCACATCTCACAGCCGGACAGCCTCAATAGACTGACCCCACTCGATCACACCATGAAAATGGACGATTATTTCAAATGTGGTTAAAGATCATGCTTATGAATGAGTTGTAGAGGATGCGGTTGGACGCAAAGAATAGATTCCACTTTGTTTCCGGTCAAAAGTTTCATAAGGAAGAATGATATCCCATGAAATGCGTGGTTTTGGCACCGTGCCAATGTGGGGGTCCTGTCCGGCTGTGCATCTCTCTGCGAGACAAGAGTGAGAGTTAAGAAAGTGTACAAGTGCAAGAGATGCAGAGGTAGTAGCAGTAAGGGAAATACTCGGATAGCCGCACGGTAAAACGCTTACGGTGCGACAAGCAGTGCAAAAACGAGGCAGTCAACAACAACGCTAAGCCGCGAGAAAAAAACTTGGCACGATGCCAATTTGTGTGGATACAGTAAGATTAGTGCTGACTATTCCCCGGCTGTGCAACCCTGGACCGGCATTTTGATGACGCAGCACCGCCCAAACCTACAGTACCTTTCCAAAAATAGCTTATTGCCCAAACTTACAGTACTTAATTCATAATTTCCTGGCACGAAAATCCTTCAAGCTTATAAAAATTACTGTATTGGCTGCGTAGCTGTTTTTTGCGTTTGGAACCGCGCGCTCTGACACATATACACGTATATTTAGCTATTAGTCGAATTGAGTCAAATTAATTATTGATTAGTTTGGTTGTGATTTTCATCACAATTTTTACCGTGTTTTTTTGCTGCCTTTCGCTTTTATATCGAAAGAGTGGACGATATTGTATTTCCTCAACATGATTTCAGTCCAGTATTTTTTCAAGATGTTAGGTATAAAGTCCATAACCTGTCCAGTACATTAAGTACGATTATACATATCTGAAAAAGTACAAATGCTACGAAAAAAGTATGAAAAAGGTACGGAAAACAGAATACGAAAATTAGGCTTGCATCGATTACATGATTTTTTGTTCCGAGCGTCGCCCTAGAATTTGCTGCCTCCCGTGCCGTTTCTAAGCCAAATGAACCCGTCACAAATGGCTTGTTCGACCTGCGGTGTAGCCGTGAGTATATCGCCGCGATAACAAATGTCGTCGTCAAAGTTTTCGGCTATGTATACTCCGGCCGAAATCGTCCGATGGTCACCTTTTACATGTTGACTGAGTTGTGGGGGTCACCGAGGGAGAGGTCACCCTGGGTCTGCGTGAGCATGCAGACCATCGTACGGGTTAAGACGAACATTCACCTCCCTCATTCCTGCGTCGTCTACACTTTCCTCAAACCGCTTCGTTGATACGTGGGCAGCTTTACCGTCAATAATTACTCAATGTATGAATTGATCATTTGATCGTCCTACCAAGGAGATTTCTGGTATTATATGGCGCCTACCAAGTTCAGTTTCTGACCAGATGAGGTGTCTATGTACCATGGTATACCACCCGACTGTCGGGTCCGTGCCCATACATGTTACCAACTTTGACCATACCCGCACAGTACATCCCTGTAGTCCTCACGGAAGTGTTCCTTTCCCCTGTCTTCATAGTCTCCCCCATTCTTCCTTCTCCTTCCCTCGCTGCCTCCGTCTCCCCTTCCACCCTGTTTCCCTCTACCATCCCTAAGAAGTCCCCCCTTTCCCTCTACAGATTCGTCTTTCCTTTCCCTCGCTCTCCCTCTATGTCATCTCTCTACAGAGAGAATGACCACCACTCTCCCCTTCGCCGGTGGTGACCGGAGGGGGCTCTGTTGTTTGAGGAGAGACTGTGAGGGAGGGAGTTAGGAGGGAGAGGGAGAGGAGAGAGAGAATAGGCGAATCTTTGAGGAGTGCAGTGTGCGTCCCGGCGGTGGTGTCCCCTTCTCTTCTCTTCTCTTCTCTCCTGCCTCCTTCTCTTCTTCTCCTCTCTTCTCCTTCTTCTGTGTACAGGGAGGGGAAGATGATGGACTTGAGAGGAGTGGAGGGACGGAGGGAGGGGAGAGGAAGTTGAGAGGGAGAGATGGGAGGTAAACCGGAGGGAGAGGGAGGGTACGAGGGGAATGAGAGGAATCCTAGTCAGTGCGCGATTGAGGAAGAGCGGAGATATGGATGGGAAGAGATGGAGTGTGGTGAAGAAAAGGCCGAAGTGAAGAGGGGGATGAAGGAGGGGGATACGGTAGGAGGAGGAGGGAGAAGAAGTGGAAGAGTTACAGGGAAGACACGAGGGAGGATCGCTCGCCTGACGAGGGTTGGCAAAGCCGAGGAAGAACAGCACCATACGGGGGCAACCTTCTCCGCAATTTTTTTAAAAACGGGCCTACCAGTGAAAAAAATCACGCCTATCAATTGAAATTTTATAGAAAATATAGGCCTACCAAAGTAAAATTCCGAAGAAATTTGGGCCTACCACCAAGACTTCGGGTCGGTGCCCACGTATGAACAGCACGAACTGGATGCTGCTATAGGCTAGGGCTCGGGAAATGAACCAAGTTTTCGGTTTTAAAGGAGGACTCCGCCGAGTTTGCATTCCTGCGCGATCCTGATCGAATCGATTAGTTTCTCTTCTATCCCCTTCGCTCTCTCTCGCTGTGCAAATTATTAGCCTATTTTGATTAGCTTACAGTTCGGCGGAGTCCTTCTTTAACCGTTTTTTAACTTAAACGTAGCGACTGATGCCTATACAAGTTGATCAGTGACTCCCATTGCGCAGTCCCCGATTAACCTCGGGTGAGCTACATCAGTTTGGTAATATAGCATTAGCTCGATGCTGCTTTCTTGATCACCCATCGAGACACTTTGTGCTATCCCCGGTGTTCATCCGAACTCTCGTGACTAGAGGATACGAATCGTGTACTTTTGCTGGTTACGTTTCGCCCATCCGAAGATAATAAGACACAGGTTCATTATGAATGGATCGTGAAACATAATGCCTTAGCCTCACTCGGGGTCTCCACTGAGGAGCCTCCGCCCCGAGTGACGGCATGACCGACCGGCGGTAGGAGGCGAAACGGTCATGCCTCTCCTTAGGTAGATTCCACTAATTCATAGCAAATAATGACATTTCTCTCAATTTCTATACCTTGAATAGTTTCTAAATAACCATCAAAAGTACACGATTCGTATCCTCTCGTATACTCGTGACCTCCTACAGTGGGAGGCGTGAGCTGACGATCCTCTCCTCTCTTCCAGTCTATCTCCTATCTCAAACTTGCCTTTCTCCTCTTCCCCTCCGCTACCTCTTACTCTTACCTCTTGCTCTTCGGAGTAATGTGATGAAAGGATGGTGGTAGGCCGCCTCTCCCCCTCTCTGCTTTCCTTCCTGTACACTGGTTGACTCTTTGCCCTCTCACCCACCATTCCCCTCGTATCC
>LS879695.1:89983-105549 GCA_900490955.1 Micoletzkya japonica
ATTGGCTGAGGTTCCAAAGGAGTGGTTGCTTGATATAGATGGGAGAGGTCAGAGACTTCGAATCTTCTTCAAAACAACTCACTCAGTCCGAGGTGCCGAGAGATCTTGAGTAGTCCTCTTGATCCTCGTTTGGCGCATACTTCTCCCGAGCGCCAATTCGTTATGGAGAAGGATCAATTCTTCTGTCCGTGATTGAATATGCGGGGGGGGGGCTCTTGATTGAGAGACGACTGGTAGACCCGACCACTCGCGACGGGGACAGAGAGAATGAAATGTTGTCTCCTGTTAGAGTCTCCTGTTAGGGCTCACTATATCTATGGGCATAACCCAAACAAGGATTCAATATTAGAGAAGATGTGCAGACTGGTCAGTACGAAGATTATGCTTCATGTATCATTCCTAACCGCGACGCATCTCGTCGCCAAAAGTAGTGAAACGTATTGGCTACCATGACCAGTCTGCACAACTCTACTCATTATCAGAACTCTAGCGCGCCATCTGAAACATACCTCTGCCGGGTTTCTCGTATAATCGTTGCTTCCCCCCCGGAATGACGTTTCCCTCCACCTCTCCCACCTCTCATCTCATAACCGGAGTAGTGCCACCGAACGTGTTATGGCCGTTATCAGCATCGAACCTCATACTTCGTGCAATATGCGGTTGAGAAAAAGGTTCCGTTAGTCGCCGTCATTCCTATTTTTGACGAGTGAGCAAAGCGGCACGAAGAGAGTGCAAACAAACTAGCACAGGAATGAGGCTACTGACGGAACTTTTTCGCCAAAGACACTTCTCTTTCATAAACCATTGATTCCCTCTTATTTGCTAGTTTTCGCAAATCAATCGATAATTGACAGGCTGCCCATGGACCTGGTTCCCACCACGGCCATGCTCTCCTTCATGCCACTGTCCGCGCTGGCCGCCAGCCACGACGGCTTCCTGACGTGCAGGTACGGTAGCCAGGGTTACGGTAGTTTTGAATTTTGAATTCCCGCCTAAAGCTGGGTGACTTCTATTGAGATGGGGAACATGGGCAAAGAAAAAAAGGACATACATAGGTTAGCACCATTGCATGGGTTATAGCAGTGACTAGAGACCAAAGATCAAAGATCAAACTAGACTCTACCCCCGTTCGTTCAGGGAGTGCCCGTCGGACGCGGTCAAGTACGTCTCGATCGAGGAGCTCGAGTGCCACATCACCGCCGACCACATGCAGTTCTTTCCCTACGAGTGAGCGATTGATCTTTGATCTTTGTAGTTTGATCATTGATCTTTAATATTTGATCTCTTTCTCCAGATGCGAGCGGTGTCGGTTCGGCCGCTTCCCCACCCTCTACGCGTACGTGACGCACTGCCGCGACGAGCACAAGCTGACCGAGTTCAACGTGAGTGCTTGACTAGAGCCTAGTTGCGTAGTCTAGAGGTCAAAGTTCAAAGATCAAAGATAAACTTTGTAGGTTCGGTACAAGTACAACGAGGAGACGGAGCGGCGGATGCTCGAGGCCAAGTCGCGGGTCTATCTATCGATCCACTCGTCCGCGACCGGAGCCGCACCGTCCGCGTACGCGCCGTCCGCCTCGCCTGACGTCAAGCGGATCAAGGTTGATCTTTGATCTTTGGAGTTTGATCTTTGATCTTTTCGATTCCTTATCGCCCATGAAGGTATGATGTATAGACATGAGAAGTCTTTAGTAGCGTACTCTGACATCTTTGATCTCTAATCACTGATCTTTGATCTTTCTCAGCTTGACCTGGACGACGAGCCGCTACTCTCCGGCTCGGCGATGGGCTCGCCCTCCCCCGGCTCCTCCTCCTCCGGCCCTCCGGCCGCCGCCGGCGACGACGCCAGCTCCGGATCCGGTACGGTTTTTGAATTTTTTGAATTCGCGCCATAATAAGTCGACAACCCGAAAATGCGGTTCTTTCGTGTAGAAGGTTTCGCATAGTTGGAAAGTTGGCGGGAAATTCAAATTTCGAATTATAGAAGGCAAGCCGTCGACCAAGTCGTTCAAGACCAAGTCGTTGTCTGTGAAGGACTACCAGCTCATGATGAACGGCGGGGGAACAGGAGGCGGAGAGACGGCGGAAGATGCGAAGAAGGTACGGTAGCCTGGGGGATTACTGTAGCTCGCTATCGCAAACTTCTGTCTGTAGAATTAGCTAGATAGTGAAGGCCTCCTCCACGATGAGATGAACATTTTCTGAAAACTCTTATCCGCTACAAATTGGGTATGGTACATTAATGGTAGAAGACAACGGAATTACTGTAGATAGCTTTCGCAAACTGACCTACCGTAATCCTGCCCTTTCAGCTGAATAAGCCTACCGTAACCTGCCAGATGTGCGGCGTCTCCGTCTCCAATCAGCGGTCCTCCCTTGTCTACCACGCCAATACCAAGTCCGTCTTTTATCAAATCCGGGAATTGTCGGCCTAAAGCCCGGTCCGCCTCTCGTCGCATTTCCTGGTTGCAGGCACAGCAAGCTCAACCTGTACGAGTGCAAGAAGTGCCACAAGACGTGGAATACGATCGCCAAGAGCGACGTCCTCAAGCACGTCAAGGTACGGTAGGGGAGGAGCGGGGGATTACGGTAGCCGGGAAATGGAATCCGGCTTTTGGAGGCGCTAATTCCCGGTTCTTGCAGGCGGTCCACGGCGGCGACGAGAACATGATCATCGACAACCGCAAGCAGCTGTGCACGCCGCTGCGCATCTACACGCACAAGGTGAGAGAGATCAAAGATCACGCAGAGATCAAAGATCAAAGATCAAAGACCGGTTTGCAGTGCTTCCCTCCCTCGTGCAAGCCGCGCGGCCGCCCGCCGATGGGTCGCGGATCGAAGGGCGCAGACGATAGAGAGCGGACACCCTCGGATGCGGGCATAGGCGACGACATGGACATGGAGGTAGGGAAAGTTCATCTTTCGTTTTTGGGTAGTCTTTAATCTTTCGGGTGATCTTCGGTGTTTAGAGTGATCTTTGACCTCTAATTATGCGGAAAGCGTTTCTACGGACATTTGAAGCGATGCAATTCCATCATTCCGCGGAGATTTAATGCGCTAAACATAATGATCCCACACTACCACTTTTTCAAGTATGCAAATCAGGCTGATCTTTGATCTTTGATTTTTGATCTTTGATCATTCCAGGCCTTCAGCGACGCGCCGATGGAGCAGCTCCTCCAGTTTGCGAATGAGCAATTCGAGCGGATCGAGCGTTCCCGGGAGGAGGTTCTAGCCTCTGTCTCCATGCCCCCCGAGGCCGATCGACAGATCGAGGTCGCCGTCGCGCCCTAGAGATCAAAGATCAAACATCAAACATCAACTCAAGATCTCCAACGCAAGATCTCTCCCCACCCCCCTTAGGCAGTCTCCACACCCTCCGCTATATAGGTATCCCTTGCATAATTATATATCAGTCAGAGTGATCATTCTAGTCACGTCCCCCCATAAGCATAACTCAAGGCTAAACATTTTCTATGCGATATATTCCCGAGTATTCGCTGTGTTTCCTATTGGTTTCGCTCATCGCTACATCTCATGAATACCGAAGCTAGATTCTCTCCTTTGTATACTGTAAATTATGCATTCTTTTGTCGTTTCATAGCACAATTCCTATGGAGTTTACAGTGGCATTTTCAAGGAATCTCTCGTTATCAAATGTTCTATCCCTGAAAAGGCTACTATATATCTTAGAGTGTTTCCCGCATTTTCCCCGATCGTCCCATTCACTTTCTTTCGAGCAGACTGTGAGATTATCATCGCGTCGGGTAGACGTACCTTCCCCCTTCGTCACCATCGAGACTATATCCCCATCGAAATATCGAGACTGTCCCCCTTTGTTTTCGTTGTATGCATTGATTCGTCCCTCCATTTCCTCCGGTCCTGCAGAGCTTAGATACGGTATGAGTTGTGCGAGATGGTTGCAGATTGTGGACAGATAAATGAAGTGTAATTTGGCCGTGGGCACAGCAATAATATCGAGAAAATGTTATAACGAAGAGGTTCTCCCGGCAAGGTTGTTCCTACTCGTTCTGAACCCGATTAGTGTAGCTTCGCTCGCTCGCCGTAATAAAAAAACTGACGAAACAGTTTCCTCAACCTTTTCGTCAACCTGTAGGCATTATATACAATGAAGAAATTGCTAGGAACCCTAGCAGAACTCGATTTTCCGCAGATATAATAAAAGAGAGATGGCTTTATGCGGAGCACGGCAGTACATAGCGAGGACTTGAACACGGTTTAAGGACAAGTTGATGGATCGTGGAAATGTTCTAGAATAAAGGGCTACACGATTTGCGAATTACTGCACGAATGGGCTAATACGGTATGAGACAAGTACTAAAATATCATGCGGAACATGGAAAATACCAGAAAAATATTATGCAAACCCCGGCGTTGTTGCTTATCGAATGCCGAGCTGCAATGGATTTTTTTGTGTTTCGCTTTCATCAAAACTTACAGCGAGCAAAAAAAACTTGTTCAGAGTTTTCACATCTGGATTCCGTGATGAACAGATAAGGAATCGTATTTTTTAATATTCCTTTTACGCGACAATGTGTAGATAAATGAGATAAATTACTAATTAATCGCGATAATGTGTAGATAGATGAGATAAATTACTACTGAGTGAAAATAACCTTGATCTTGAGGATGATGAGCGATTCGACGAGTGACGTTAGGTCGTGCTTCTCGGTCAGATCGATGATCGGGAAGAGCTGGGAATCATCCAGACCAAGGGCTACCAAGCCTGTGCAGAGATAGAAAAATGGCCTTTATCGCGGTTCCGAACACAATGTTCTAAATGTTAATCGAACGAGGCAAAATTCTTAGGCTACGGTGTTTTCCGTGCGAGAGCGAAATCAGGGTTATTTTTCGACATCTCGTTCGCCTAACATTTTCACTGTTGTCAGAGCACTGTGCGAAAGGATTGTAATGCCATAGAGGGGGGCGTTAAAGGAGCCAGCCCACGAGTACGGTAGAATTTTGAATTCGCCGGCTACCCTGATATGCAATTTATGCCTTTCCGCACATCTTTTCCCATCGTTATTTTTGTTAAAATGATCGGAACGACGTGAAAAAACGATCTGGCAATGAATCAGAGCTGTATCTCATGATAGTCAGTTAATATATCTTTTTTTAACATTTTTTCTATATTTTCTAAAAAGCGCGTTGCTCTTTGCACCCTCAGTGCTCCGCGGAGAGTAAACGAAATCGCATAAAAATCGAAATACCCGATCAGGATGATTAGATCTAAAGAATGACGTAAAGAGCGAATGTGGTGAAAAACTCGTGGTCCGGCTCCTCAAATGGATTTTATAGAAAAATTTCGGAAACTTCGACCAGGATTCGAGTTAAGAAACACTATGTTTCATGTTGCTTATTATCAAGGAGAGCTTGGCATTTCTAGTTTGTATTTCGTGACTCACCATCCTGGAAGTTCAGTAGGTTCTCCGCAGCAGCAAACCTCGTGGGCTTTCGCGTGATCTTCTTGGCCAGTGAGTTTCGGTTGAGTGACTGGAGGAACCTGCGAAAGGCTTATCCCTCAAAACATTGTCTATTCATATAACATAGCTCTTCGCCTACGCTACCCATATCTAATTCAATATCGCGCTTGGAAATGTAAGGAAATATCTAAGATGCATCATAATTTGATGAGTCGAGTAAATATAGTGGAATAAACCGATCCGTCAGTTTCCTTCGTTCCAAAATGAGCATAATTCTCTCGCTTTTGCACACTCTCTCGCCTTATATTCGGAATGATTTTCCGACGGATCTTTTTAATCCACTATATTTAGAATATATATGCCACAGCATTTCGACCGGATGGGCAAGTGTCTAATAGCGAATTGGCAACTAATTTTGAATTTACTCTCAACTACGGCTGAATGAATCGTAACTAAATTTTGGCAGCTCTTTGGACTGATGGGTAGGAGCTTAGGTTTATAAATTGGTGAATTTTGCTTCATTATTGTGTCCACAGCGGCGATAGATCACAGAAGAAACAACCATTCGCTAATCGAACGCTAGGAATGCTGTGATGCCAGAATTGAGGCACCAGCACCTCCTATGCTTCTGTACTTTGCTGCACTTGAGAGTGCCTAGACACAGCAGTTTGGCTAGATAGATAGCCTCTGTTTACCTGCCCATCACTCTCTACTGAGAATGACCTCGGTTCCGCACGTTTCGCAGCTATTTGAATTCAGAAAGCGCGGGAACATTAATTTCTCTTTTAGACCTTATTCTCAGGAATGCAAATAACTCATTACGGCAATTTGAATTCTGAAAAGCGCGGGAACAATAAATTTTAATTGACTAACTCGCAAAGTATCACTCCGTCGGCCAGCTTCTCCGCCACTTCTTCCGGGTCGTTGGGCAGAGATTTTCCCGTTGATTTGGCGATCCAATCGAGCACCGCCCGCTCCTTGATCGGGTCCCGCTTGCCTTGAATCTGGAAAACAGGAAAAATTTAAATACTGTAAATTAAAACGTTCCGCCAGTCAGCATTATTCGTATTCACGACGAGAGGTCGAACGGTATGGGGAGAGTTCAGACAAAGTATATAGGAATGATATTATTTATGTAGGCAAATAAAATTTAATTTTTTTGTGATTGTGCTTCGTACACCATTCCTAACATCGCCGCCCAAAACAGTGAGGCTGACTCATGGGCACACTCTGCTAGACTGCCCTGCTACAGTATTATGGTTGAGAATCATGTTCCGTCAGTCGCACTCATTCCTATTTGCGGCGAGGGAGCGAAGCGGCATGAAGAGAGTGCAGACGAGGTGGGAATGAGGCTTACTCACGGAGCCGTTTTCGTCACTAACCTACCTACAGTACCCACAATATCTGCTTGTTACCATACCCAGGACATGCGAAAGCCGCGGTTCTTCTTGTTTCCGTAGGTGAAGTTGGAGCGATCGGAGTTAGCGGTCAGTTCCGGGTAGGGAGAGACACCCGTGAATTTGCGCCATCCAGCCGCCATTTGAGTCTAAATAAGACAAAATTAGGGCAAGCGCGTCTAATCTGTCGAGAGTAAGTCGCAATTAATGGTGACCTCTCCGACGAGAGAGTGTGTAGAAACGAGAGGCTTATCGAGGAGGTCACCATTGATTCGCAGTTAATGATCGAGATTGACCGCGCGGCCGTTGTGCGTTTTACCATATATAAGAACGAACGGTATAGCTGTGATAGACACATAGTTGGATAGAATTTATTATACTTCACAGCGGAAACGCAGTGTAATGGTATATAAGAAAAATATAACAATAATTATAATAAAGGCAAGGGAGATCACAATAATTGAGCAAAGCTAATACTACTACAATAATAAAAAATCTATGGATTTAGGTATATAAAAAGAGCGGGTATGAGCTCTTGCGTTAATAATAACTGCGTTGATAATACGGTTCATAATAATTCTCGAACCTTTCATGTTCAAAGGCTAAAGCAATAAAGAGGTATTCGCATAGCAAAAAACTGGAAGAGAAGTATGAAAGAGACAAGTTTATGGGAGGTTGGTGATGAAAATGAATGGCTGCGAGACACAGGGAAGCATATTGACTGTAGGGATGAGTGTTGTGGTGGATAGAGGGAATGGGGAGAGGGAGGTAAAGAGTATAGGGACTTGAGACAGGGAGAGGTAACAGAGAGTTTGAGTTCACAGAAGCGACAGACCAGGCGATTAGTCATCTCTTAGTGTGGGTGATAATGGAACGGGGGAGGTTATCTGTTGCTTCGGACCGGGTTACTGTGGCATACTGTAGGCCAATGAATTAAGGGGAGGACTAGATAGCTAGGATAAGTTTAGCTAAACCGTGTTTAAGGGCTCCCTCCGACCATCTCATTCATTTCTAGGTAGATCCAATTAAAGGAGCCGGCCCACGAGTACGGTAGCATTTGAATTCGCGCCCTACCCTGATATTGCAATTTAAGCCTTTCCGCTCATCTTTTCTGGTCGTTCTTTTTCTTAAAATGATCGGAACGATGTGAAAAGTGGCTTTGTCAATGAATCAGAGCTGTATCTCATCTCAGTCAGCAAATATATGCGAGTTTATGAAAAGCTCGCTGTTCTTTGCACCTTCAGTACTCCGCGGAGAGTGAATGAAATCGCATAAGATTTGGAATACCCGATCGGGATGATTAGATCTACTGAATGACGTAAAGAGATATGACCAGAAACTCGTGGTACGGCTCCTTTAACGTGCGGTTAATTGATTGTGAGAGACAAGAGGGGAATGAAGAGACGCAGAAAGCGAGAGGAATCTTTGCGCAGCTTTTTCTAAGCAACGGTGAAGTTTCATAATTTCAAATTTGTACTCGGAACTCAGCACACTGAGAGCTATCCAATGATGTCAAAAAGCATAGGGTAAAAAAGTGGTCGTTGGGGGCCTTTAACCAATATCAAAAGTTTCAGAATATCGGACAATAAAATGAAGGGCTGATATTCAAATGCGTTTGGTAGCTTTTTTGTGTCGAAAATGCTTTTTAATATTCTTTTTTTGAACGCGGGTTTACACTTTTTCCTTGAAACGCATACTTTGGACGAAGAATGGATTTTAGACATCAATTGGAATGGTATTCATTGATTTGCAGGATTTACGATATAGTTGTCAGTGCTACCTATGCTTGCTCATGGAATATGCTGGTTCTCGCGTTAGCTTGACTACAAATGCGTCTAAATAATTTCTTGCACACTCTCTCGCCTGATATTCGGCATGATCTAGATACTGACGGATCTTTTTATTCCAACATAGTTCATTCCCAGAGGATAAGCAGGAGCAAAAAGCAGCAGAAGAAGTCGATGAGAAGATCTAATCGACAAGTTGCCGAACTTTCGTACACTGGGATATGTAACTGAAGAGGGAGAGGAGTGGGAGGGAATGGTAGAGTGAGAGAAAGGGGGGGGGGGGAGGGAGGGAAGGAGAGAACAAGCTGAGGATTGGATAAACAGTAAGGTGGACACAAAAACTAGGCATGCACCCGGGCACCTGGGAGCCTGGTGAATGTGTTCATAACTTGCGGGAAATATTATTATTGACGAAAGAATTCGAGTTATGAAGTGACTCCCCTTCAAACTATGATTAACGCATAGTCGATATTCGACGTAATGCAAACAGGATTACATTGAGAAGTCCGAATATCGCGGTGAGAGAATGTGCACAAATGAGAGAATTAGACACGTTTGGAAGCAAGGAAACTGACGGAACGGCTTATTCCGCTATTGATTGTGCATAGCTTTGAGACATAATACAAGTTTAGGGATTTTTTATCGACGACAATGACAGTATTGCGCCATTAGCGATTCGCATTCCAGCTGATCGTTAGGACGCCTGAAATTATGAAAAAAATGGTCTTCAACCTCAAAATGTCCTTTTCGAAATTCATGTTCTACTGATTCTTAAAACTATTCATAGCCTTAAATGAACCACAATTGAGCTACGCACAGATCAGCGAAATAAATAATGTTTCAGGAATCACGAGGAAAGATTATGGTATTTACCGGCTCTGCGCAGTTCTATTGCCTTGGCGATGACCATTTTGAGAATCTTCGTGTTGAACGAATACTCGCAGCTCTGAATTATACTCTTGTAAATACATTGAACAAGCTTATACAAATTCAAGAAAAAGATTCAGATTTCAGAGTTCTTTGATCTAGATGAGATAAGAAGAGAAACGTTTCATTCACTTTTCACTTATAGTCTGGAAAATCGGAACGTATAATTCGTGATTCGCTACTGTGCTTAGCGATTTTTTCAGGCTTTGAAATGATATCATTCCGATCCAAGAAAAAATATCAGGGAAATGGATAGCTGTTTGAGATCAGTATTCCCCAGAGCTTCGCATAGTACACACTAGAATTTGATAAGATAAGTTTGAAAGGTACCGGAATCGGCGCTACGACCGGAACGATTATATCTTCCATTTTTCTCTACCATACCTCCAAGCCGAGCTTGTCCGTATCCGCATGAAAGGAGGAGCAATCGGGCTTCGTTTCCACGCCGAAAACCTCGATTTCCGAGAGCTGGATCGAGTTTTTCTGGAAATATTTATCTGGTTCCTTTTGTCTTTCGAAATTGGCAGATAGATATGATTAATTGTTTTAAACATTTCATGTTTCTTTTTTTCACCTACCGTAGCCCTCGTGGTGTTGACTTTGATCGCGCTCATTCCATCGTTGCTTCGATAAGCAAACGCTGCAACGGAGTTTCCCATTTACCGATTTTTTAATTTTGTACACCTAAACAACTGATGCGTTCGAAGTTTTTGGCAAGAAGATCTACATAATGTGGTAATTCTCACCAATGAGTCCGTAGTCATGTTCGGTCCAGTCCTGCACAATACTGTCTCCGTCATCCCAGAACAAGTCACCGGTAGCAAGATTCTCTAAAAACATCTCTACAAACGCAGAACTCTCTTACAGAAAGTGAATGCTAACAGAAAAATGGCCCGAGGCGTCATGTCTTGTCACTTTTTGCGCATGCTCTTTTTTCTAAATATCTATGGAGCAGAACCTTTATCAGGAGCGACCAGCAGACTGAACGGGTGCTGTCTCGTATCGCGTACGGTCATCGCGGACCGGCGGTGACGGGGAATGATCGAGCCAGCTGAGAGTTCTCCGATCATCCGAGTTAAATGATTATTTTCATTTAATAACAAAATAAACCTCGAACGAACGTCGGAATGTTGTATGTGGTGGGCGCTTCGAAGGGCTGCATGCCGGGCGCGATCTGCACCAACGTTTGTTTATTTAACTTTTTCGTTTGCTAATTTTGTTCAATAATGCAGACTCAGTCGACCTTCTGTCCGTGAAGACTGTCGTAGACAGAGTAGAATTCCGCCGGAATGTACGCGTCCACTTTGACCTGGCCCTGAAAGCTTTTCGTGATGCTCCCTTTCATATCCGCAGAAAGGGAGCCAAAGCATGATCTGATCATAAATACAATAATCTTCTAGAATGGGAGATAAATCGAAATAAATTTTTATTTTTTATCGAATACACCGTGAGGTTTTAAATGATTTTTTTTAAATAACTTTTTCACACTTCTTCGGTAACCGGCGCGACGAACACGCTCGGGCCCCACATGAAGTTGTGGCTGATCTCGAGCGTTAAAGGGTCAGCCGGGAATTCGAAGAACAACGGCCGGATTACGGTATGCCCCAGGGTCGAGGCCTTGTAATGAAGGCTGCAAGGAAGGTAAGACAACGAGCAAAGTAGATATGGCGAGATTACTAATACGCCCAGAATATCTTCGACGTACTTGTAGACCTAGTATGAATATATATCTTCATACTAGGTCTACACCGCAATAAATATGACCTGAAAACACTAAAAGTTCTGCTCAAACTCCACGTAGTGAATAAGTTCTATAGCAATCAAAGGCTCACAAATGCACTATTTAATGATTTAATGATGCTGTCCTTTTGCTACACCCGGTTACTCACGTGTAGAGGTACGGTAGGTACCGTAGTCTAAAGTCGAGGGCTTTCCGCGTCGCGGCGGCTACCGTATCCCACACGGCCGGATCCTGCGCCGGACTGCCGTCCTCGTTATGGTTCCTGCAACGAACGCCCTGACTCCTGGCAATGGGATTACGGTAGCTGTCGCGAACTGACCTTAATTGTATTGACTAATAACCGAAAATCTTGACTAATTATCGAAATGTCCTGAATGTCCTAAAAATATTATAATGAGTCGGTGAATAATTCCCCTATTGGACTAGGTCTCTTTATTAAATTAAATTAATTTAAATCAAACTAAATTGCTTACCGATAGAAGGAGTGGAAGGCCCCCAGCTGGTGCCATCTCAGACACAGTTCCTCCGTCGTACTGCCCTCGAACCCGCACACGTCCGCACCGATATACGGAATGCCGAAGAGGTTGAACTCCTGGAGATCAAAGATCAAAGAGCAAAGAGCAAAGGTCAAAGATCAAAGATCAAACGGACGATGACGGCGATGATGGAGGCGCGGAGGTCGGGCCAGGCGGATCGGTTGTCGCCCAACCACACGCCCCCATAGCGGCCGGACGAGGGCAGGGACGACCTGGGGAGGGGAGTAAACTGAGCGAAGTTATTACTAGAAATATTCAGTTTGGTTATCTTGGCCCTTACGTTTCATTGTTAACTTTGACGGCCTCGGTTAAGAAGCCATTTGGGGTTAATAGAGTGCTTGAGGTTGCTTCACGAGGCATCAAAAAGACCCGAATGGAACGGGCCTCTGATGAGGGGGTGGGGGTTATGCGAATAGCTTTACTGATTTTAGAGCTTACAAATAGACATAGACAAAGGTATAGGGGAAAAGTGAAGATTGTTGGCTAAAAATCTACGATCTGCAAATATTATGCTTTTTTACCGTTGGCAAAAATACCTCCATTTTGAACTGTTTGCAATACTTCTACGCCACTAAAAAAATAAATAAGAAAAAGAATAATGTTTACCTGCTGACGACGATTCCCCTCTTGCCCGTCGATTTCTCCACAGCCTTTCTCGTCGCTCTCGTCTCACTCCATCCGTACAAATTCTTCGTATCGTACAGTCGATGCGAACGACGAGCGGTGAGGCCGAGAAGGCACAGGGTCTTGAAGGCGAGAAACGACTGTAAACCAACCTTAGCTTAGATAAATATTTATGCAGTTGCGGAAAAGTGCTCGAATAAAATCTCGGCCAACGTACCTATCTTCTTGGTGAATTTGTAAATCTTCTTTGTAAATTTGCATATCTCGTTATCAAAATACACAGGATCATTTTCACTTTAGCATAACCATCCAACGTACCCGAATGCTCTAACCGCAAGCTTCCCTTCTTCTAAACCTAACCTTGTCTTTGAGATAGACCGCATGCGTCTCATAGGGCGGCGTGTCCCATCTCGCGGCCGGGCCGGTCTTTGGACAGCGCAAATGGGTAGACCCGTCGGTCACGTCGCTGACAATATTCAATAAAAGTGTTGGAAAAAGATTCGTTGGCCGTTTTCGTTTATATTTTACACGAGCGCGTTCTCGATTATATTTCACAAGGAAGTACTCTTCTATATACATGGTGAAGCCTAACCCAGGACAGTGATACGGTTTGCGAACGCCATTCAGAGAGGGACGATGATAGGTGGAATATTGGTAATTTTGATTTTGTGGCATGATTCCATCTTTCATCTACGAAAGTGGACATTCGGTTGTTTGACTGCTCCGGTCGTTCCCGGAGACACCCAGGGGAGTAAAATGGAGACACCTACTTAGCGCCCTAGAGTGTCTCCAAAGTATCTCCCGGGTATCTCTAAGTTACTTCCCTGGACATCTCCCAGTGTTCCCATGGGAGTCCCCCTTTTTCTCTCGTGCTTGGCTCTCTCGTACACAAAAGAATGGCATTTACTCCTACATAAGTGATCAACACAAACGAATATTAGACAAGTACAATATTCAACGATAAAAGCAGTGGTCTTGACGAGATCAAAATTGGATGTTGGCGCTTCCTTGTAAACCCAAATTAAAATGCGAAACGCATGGTGCTGATATTTTAATCTAACTGTCTGAGGCAAACTGAATGTCACCCACCTCGCGCAACTCATTCATCATTCCATTCCTCAAGGCCCTGTATCCCGTAGACTTTCGGTACGTGGGGGATCCGCTCAGCTTGATGAGGACTTCATTCGGCCGCACTCATGTTAATACTGTTTAGAGCGCGAAAGCAGTTTTTCTCAACTATAACGAACTAGCGGTATGTGAATGAAAGAATGAACGCTAGGTGAATGGATGACTCCGCCATTGGTGATATGCTTAGAACTGGTATAATGTAAAGAAGCTGCAAGTTATCTATAACTCACTCACCTCTAACCCTCCTCCAATCTGCTATACATCGACAGTTGTGGGGTACTCCTGAAACAAGTTGTTCATGGGAGAAACACGATTAAGATAAACATGAAACAGATAATAATACAAATAAATAAACAATTAGCTTTAATGGCGCGCAATACCGCGCTTATCCTCCTGGATGTTTCCTTTTTGTCTCCTAGGTATCTCCCCGATTCTCCTGGGTATCTCCGGTCTCGGTTCAATCAATGCCCTGTTATTTCAAATATATAAGCTCCCCTGGGTGTCTGCTGTCTCCTGGGTATAGTGGAATAAACAGATCCGTCCGTTTCTTCCGTTCCAAAATGAGTCTGGTTCTCTCACTTTTGCACACTCTCTCGCCTTATATTCCGAATGATTTTCCGACGGATCTTTTTAATCCACTATATCTCCGGGAACGACCGGAGTGTACCCAAACTTTCTTTGAAAAGTGCTGAACTCGGAATAAATAGTTACCTCTGATAGGTTACAAAGGAGGCCGGTTCATTCTCATCGATCCACAAGCCGTCGAAGGGAACCTGCAAAGACCAATTTATCCGTTTCTTATTATGTTTTTGATTCCGAAAAGCACTGAATTCTCTCACTTTCCAACGTTCTTTCGCATGATATTCGGAAGATATTCCATGTACAGATCTTTTTATTCCACAATACAAATATAAATATGTATTCAAAGCAGATAAACTAGGTTATATTTTCTTGCAAACCTGTTTGCGGAACTCGCTCAACTCCTCAGTCCACCATCCACTCGTTGCGTCGGTAGGATCGAGAAAGTCGGGGTAGGCAACGTTGTTACTGGGCCAGAGATTGGCCATCATCACCAGCTTACCCTAATCAAAGACAGATAAATAAAAAAAGATACACTAGACGAGAAATTTGCCTGCGAATATAGCTCTACAAAAAGCTTAAAGGCAAAAAATCTACACCTACTGTCAGTTTTTTTCGAAGAAAAGGCTAATCAATAATTGGTGCATTTTTCATTTAATTTTTTTATTCAAAAGTTTAAATTTTTTATTTAAAGGGAGCAAGTAGTCAAAAATAAGTGATGCTCATATGAGTCCTATGGTTTGAAGCTATTCAAACACCAAAACAGAAATTTTCATAACTAAAAAATAAATAAGAAAATCATTAATTTAGTACGACACTGAACGCTAAATACAGTAGCATCGGTTCTGGAGATTGACGGTCCGACTTACAGTAATCTTCGCAATCTGGAGTCGGTGCTGTCAGATTTTATTGCTGATTTCGCTTTTAGTATTTCTTTCGTTATTGTTTCTTATTTATTTTTACTGTTCCTTGTTGAAACAATTTTGGGATTGATAATTTTTTTGGGCTAGCTGTGTTTCTGACAGGTATGAGAAGTCGGCGTAAGAAGTTTTTTGAACTGTTTCTTTCACACGTTTAACTACTACTGTCTCTTCCCATCTCTTCAACAACTGTTCGTAGATGTGTGGATGGAGTGGCTAAGAAAGCCGCCTGAAGACGAGGAGTAGGAATTGTTCAACCATATGAGGACGGGAACGGAAGCCACATATTTTCCTGTGTGAAGCTCCTTTTCATAGGGTGTCCATTTCCTTAATATCGACATGGTCCAATCCCTCTCTCCACTTCCACTCCACTTACCCATTTACATCGATGAAAACGAGGCACCTGAGCACTAACTATAAAACAGTAGGGGTTACAACCTGCAAACCGGAATCAAGAAAAAGAAGTGAGGATAAAAGCAGTGTGGA
>LS879695.1:107224-124818 GCA_900490955.1 Micoletzkya japonica
GCAAAAAGTAAATACATGAAAACTAAGTGTAAACATCAAACGGAGCAGAAAACGAAACTTAAAAACCAAAATAATGAAAAGCGCAAGCATGAGAATAATGCGTGCCAGCACAAAATGCGCGCCTTTTAACAGAACCGATGCTACTGTATTTATCAACAGAGCCGGAATCGGAACGATATATTATTTTGATCATCCCAAATATCAAAAATCACAATTTTTTAAAAATTTTTGGATGTTGCCATTTCAGCTCATATTCCTCATACGAAGTCATAGACAAAGTATGAAAAGCATCTAAAATAAGGAATTTTTCGTTACTTTCTCCCTTTAAAGAAGGACTTCGCCGAACTGTAGGCTAATTAAGATAAGCTAATTTGCATGAGAGCGAAAGGGGTAGAAGATAAACTAAGATAATGAATGGCGAGCTGAATCTGAGACGCTCCGATTTCTTTGTCTACCGTCCCTGCAATGGCAGAAGGACACAGTTTGGTCTACACATACAGTTCTCTCGTAAGCAGTCCCGATTTCACTCATTCCCTTTGAGAGTAGCACGTTGGTTTCGAGATCTTACTGATTACATTGTTACAGCACCGTCCACTATCACTTTTAAGCATCGATTGTCAACTAGTGAGTATCAAGTTCGCTAAGTAATCATCTAGCCTTCTGTCCCATAAGTCCTACCATTTCCCAATTGGCTCATCGTCGTCAAAGAAGTCTGGCACGGCCTCCGCACTCTCATGCTCTCTCATACTCGATCCTCCCCGAGTCAAGACCTCGCCTCAAGGTCTCATGCTGTACCTCCCAGCTCAAGTCTCTGTCTCGTGCGTGCCTCGTCAGCCGGGCTTCTCCCCCAAAGAGCATCCCCATCCCAACCCCCCCCCCCAACCCCACCTTAATATCTCACTCATCGTCACCTCTCTTTCGTGGAAGCTTGTTTGCACCTTTAATTTTCCGTCTCATGCCTTGGCATGTCAATAAAATAAATAAATAAATATAATCGATTCTATCAGGATTACAAGGTACTATCAGGATTACAAGGGATTGCGCAGGAATTCAAACTCGCTAAGTCCTCCTTTAAAGGAGCCGGCCCACGAGTACAGTAGCATTTCGAATTCGCGGGCTACCCTGATATGCTAATTAGGCCCTTCCGCTCATCTTTTCCCACAGTTCTTTTTGTGAAAATGATCGGAACAACGTGAAAAATCGATCTAGCAATGAATCAGAGCTGTATCTCATAACAATCAGCTAGTATATCCAATTTTGTGAAAAGTGCGTTCTCTTTGCACCTACAGTACTCCGTGGAGAGTGAATGAAATCGCATAAGATTCGGAATACCCGATCAGGATGATTAGATCTAAAGAATGACTTAAAGAGCGACTATGGCCAGAAACTCATGGTACGGCTCCTTTAAATACCTTGGTGAGTCGATACTTGGACTGAATCTTGTCGTCCGTTTGGTTGGCTGTCTCCCACTCGATAAATGAGGCGTTCTAAAGTAGGTTTGAAAAATATTTTCAAAACATCTCTGGCGAGCAATGTTTATTTATTCCGGGAATACCTCGATGCCATTTGCCTTGCTCTTATGCGCTAAACGCCGTAAGACTGCGCCTTGGCTAGGAAATTAAAAATTAGGCATCTCGTGAAGTATACATTTTTGTGCGCTCTAGTTTTGGTTTTTGTATTATTTAGGTGATAAACTTTCACATAAAAGGCAATCTTTTTTAGCTTCCATGTCCCTTTAAATGAAATAAATGCTCCAACTTTCCACTAACCGCCTTGACCGCCCTCTCGAACACTGCATAGTCCACGTCGATGCCGGGATCGACCATAACCACCGCATGCAGCCCTTCCTTGCGCATCTCGCCGAGATACGCACCAAACCCGGCCCAATTATGCTACAACAGAACATTTCACGTCAATATTATTTTTAGAACTTCACTAAGTTACTCCAGTACCTTATTCTCACATCAATGCTCAAATCTCAATCGAAAATTCAGGATACTTGCTGGATAATTTTACCTTATCAACGGTGAAGTCCCTCTGGCGGTCCATGTAATCCGAATCGGCCCAGATGACTTCAAGGGGTACCTTAGCCTTCAGCACAGCTCCTATCCGGGTCTTGAGCTCTGCGAGGTTCTTGTACGCGTGGCGGCACAGCTAAAGTTCTCTTTTGAAATTCTCGTTTTTTTACAAATCCGCTAGATCAAGGCTTTCATTAGATGAATTCAGAACAATTTATAGTCTAACTCTCTTCATTCTTTCATGCTCCTCATCACTCTCTAGATCTCATAATGCGATTAAACGGTTCGGTTTTCAAACCCTATATCTATATAGCTTTACCTGGAATCCGAGACCCCAATAGGGCGGAATGGTGGGCCGGCCAACGTAGGCGGTGTATTGTGCAATTACTTCGGAAGGGCTGGGGCCTGAAATTGCAAAGCATACGCAATCAATAATATTGCTTTAGTCGAAGCATCTAGGTTGTTGTTGCAAAATAATTTACAATATTTCTTATTCCCCTAATAATATTCGAATTGCAAACCGGGGAAGAAGATAATGTCCAGCAGGCCGCCTGTCGTCCGGTAGACAAAGCCCGGCGAGGGTACGGTAGTCACCTCAACCAGGTTACGGTAGTTTTCCGTGCGGGACCATTGACTGACCTCTTGTGCGTTCGTGTTGAGCAAAAGCACGCCGTGCGCCTTGCCGGAGGCCTCCAGAAGGACGTAGAAGGGAAATACGCCTCAATCGGTGAATAAAGTAAACTTTTACCAATGAATAAAAAATTGATGTGAACTCAGTGCAGGTGAGTTCACATAAATTTTTTTTGGTTTTCCATTCACTCATTCATTATTTATCTATTTTTACCTTCATAGGGCAACAGATTACGGAGCAAGCAATAATGCGATGAGAGGCCGAAAAGTAATCGTACCATACAAATTGCGGCCGTTCTCTACCGTCGCATCCGGATGCTCGTTCACCGCAAACATGGCCCACGATTTGTAGCGGGTGAAGTTGTGCTATAAAAATTGTTTCAATGAGTATCTATCGTCTGCCGATAATTATTTCTATGTTTAAAGGTGGCCTAAACAGAATTTTTGTGGCACTCATAAGTCCTGCTTTATATAATTTTGGGGTATTATAGTGGAATAAACCGATCCGTCAGTTTCTTCCATTCCGAAATGAGTCTAATTCTTTCGCTTTTGCACACTCTATCACCTTATATTCGGAAGGATAAACTGATGGATCTTTTTATTCCACTATAATTCTAAACAAAAGCATATCTAGTCAAATCAAAAACATTCACAAGTTACGGAGAAAACAGGATTGAAAACCTACTTCACGTACAGGGAATTAAAAAAATTCGCAAACAATTATTTAGACCAAGTAGAGTAAGATATCCATAGAATAGTTTGCGGAAAATTACGTTTGCAAACTCGGTCGAATTTGGTCGAATGTTTGGCTGGGCCTCCATTACTGTAATCTTTTGAGTCTGCACAAATCAAGTATTCTTACCACATTCAAGAAGAATAAATGAATGATATAATGAATGTGTTGACCTTCAAAGTGAGGTGCACATTCTGGCCCCATCCGAACATCATCTCGGACGGAAGGCGGGCTGCAATCTGTATGAACTGATCCGCGAAGATGAGACCACCTGAATATAAGATTATTTATTTATTATTTTTTGGTTTTCATAAATTTCACTAAATCAAAAATAGATAATCCTTACCGATCGATGTATCGAAGAGTGCGGTTCCGTCGTCCCGCTTCACTTTGAAGTGAAAGGGCGCGGCGGACGGATGCGATGTTTCTACCGTAAGCTTCGAAGGGGAATCGAGCACCTCTCGTGGGAGGTTGAGCAGGGCATCGGGCGAATACCTATGTAGATGCAGCTAATTTATGAATTGTTAGTGCTAAACCTAGGATTTTACAATTATAACTATAATAGCGGTGAAGAAGTCGTATTAAATTCGACGAGAGCGCGAAGATGCAGAAGAATATGTGCAGAAACTGAGAACTGTGACAGTTGAGACCGCTTGCCTTTCCCTGTCCTTTGTCGTTATCCTCACACTTACTGCACCGCGTCCTCCCTCATCCTTTACAGTGAAGGAAAGCGGGCTCAAGAGATCGCCCCAGGGCGAGCTGGCATCTGTAGAAGTGTAACCACTAGAGCATGACATTCGTGTCTTTTTGATGGCTATGCTTCGAGCCCGCACGATAAAAAGCCATGGGATGATATGAAGTCGCCATGTACTGATTTAGAATGTTTTGGCGAAGCAAAGAAATGGTTGTTTCGCGAGTTTTCCAATAATAGGCAGATACCTGGAAGTGCATCGAGAATGACAGCTCCCCCTTCGATCTTCGATTTGTATCCAACTGCAGAGACGTTCATGTAGCATGCGGGAGTGGCCTCTGGATCGGTCTGAACCATTGGTGAAAATGTAATAAAAAAGTACAATTAAAACTGACGGATCAGTTTATTCCATTGTAACATTTCTTACGCTCTTCGGCTCACTGTAGATGCACTTCCTTGCGATACAGACTTCTCGCTTTGGTTTGGCCACTTCAGGATAGCAATCAATACGTTCCTTGATGGAGGCATCGTTTTGAGCACTCTACAATTTCCAATTCGATATAATTATCCCATATCTAAGGCTTACCAAGGTTCCAATAACCGACAATAACACGAAAAACTTTACGCGGTTCATCGTGACCGCAAGTTCTGAAAACGAGCAAATGAAGAAGATGCTGAAACTATAATTTATCTTTAAGAATATCTTAAGAACTGCACAGTGAGCCAATTAACACGTGGAAAGGATGGAACGAAAGTCATTTAGACGCGCGACCACTAAACTACCATTGTTTATACTCTCGGGCAGAAATGTCACAGTCAGCGAAAACGTGGCATTGAGTTGTGTCTGTTCTGCTTGATTAATTTAAAATACTATCTATTTTACTTAAAGCTGCTCCTCATGAATTACCAAATTTATCCTGCGGTCAAAGGCAATACAATAGAATCTAGATACGAGACGGCAGTCACGGCTTGGAAAGCGTATTTACACGGGGCAATGTACATCGATGAACGTAGGTTAGATTACAGGGGTTAAAGATCAAAGATCAAAGATCAAGCTACACATTTAGTGGGACAGGTCATGCGGCAGTCGGTAGGAAACGGCGAAGGCGCGGAGTTCGGGTGAAATGCGTTCGAGAAGCGTCCGGGCGTACGGGAAAATGCAGTAGGCAGCGGCAGCTAGGGCGGGGACCCTGAAAAGATCAAAGATCAGGGATTAAAGATCAAAGATTAAAGATTAGGGATCAAGCAAGTCCAAAGATCAAATCTACAAATGTAAACGCACAATATAATATATTTTCTTAAAGGGAGGAAGCAGCCCCTAACCAAACGTTTTAAAATTCGATGAAAATTCTTCTAAGGTTTCAAAATGTAAGGAAAAGCATAGTGACAATAAAAAAATCGAGGAAAAAACTCGAAAATCGCATGTTTTATTTTTTCGTTCCGGGCCGTCGTTGAGAAGAATGTCGCTTTTGGCTTAATTCCTTTCGCTAAACACAGTAGCATCGTCGTTGGGTGAAATTTCAAAAAATCATTTCTCGAATACTATTATTTTTTATTATTTTTCCTTTGGTTTTATACTAATTACGACAAAATCTTTCATATAAGCTTCACTTGAAAATCACTTCCATGTCCCTTTAAAGACCAAGGATCAACCATAAAATTTCGTATACTAACTTTTGGAGAAAGTTCAAAGATCACCGACTCACACCATCCACCGGGCGACCTTCCAGCCGTTAGTGAAGAGTCGCTTCTGAACGGTGAACGAGAAGGCGTCTTCGGTCCAGGTGAGGGATATAAGGGCAGGGAGGGGAGGGAGGAGGTCGCGGGAGGGAAGGGGCGAGGGCGAGCGGGTCTGAAGGGAGGAAGAGATAGCATTGCAAGTTACATCATTAACTTCATTTCGTCTGCACTCTCTTCATACCGCTTCGCTCTCTCGTCGCCAAGTTGTCTTAGTTCCAAAATGCGTCTACTTCTATCACTTTTGCGCACTCTCTCGCCTGATATTCGGAACGATCCGTTGGCGTGTCATATTATTCCACAACAGTTCGCGAAACCTCAGACAAGCTGGAAATAGAAGCTATGATAGAATTGATTAGAATAGAGTGCGTTTAGGCAGTTATGATATTTGTGCTGTATTTCACTGCTATGTGTCACGACCAGCTTATAAATAAAGAATCACAACAGCATAAATTTGCTAGTGCATGCATCTAGGTATGTAGAAAGTTTTCCATTATTGAATTTGTCAATAGATATGGGCTCTGCTCATCTGAAATTCGGGAATCAAAATCTGCGCTTTGCCGGCTTTTGAGATATTCCTTTCTCTCCCGTTTATTTTGTATTTGCACAGCCGCTTCAGCTCTTTTCTGGGTGATCGGCGAGAGGTCAGAGTACACTAGGGAGCGGAAAACGGACCATTTTCATGGTTGTGCTTCATAAGCTTGCCCGTATAGACAACAGCCGTTTATAAAGATACGTGAAACGTAACCAAAACTTGGTACGTTTCCCGCTCCCTAGAGTACACGCCTTCCGCGAGATCTATCATTGACCGTCCTTAAGCGTTCTTCTACTTTGTCTCCGTTCTCTTCGGCTGCTTCGCTCTCTCATCGGAAATAGAAAGGATGGCAACTGACGGAACATTTTCGTCACACATAATCTGCAGCAGATAGCACCGTCGTATAGTGTCCTTTATCATATTTCAGCTCCCTCACCAGATCACTGTCCTCCGCCACTAGCAGCATCGACGTGGGCGTCGTGTAGTTCGTGTACCGCTCATCGCTCTTAGCCGGAGACGCGTCCTGCTTTTAGAATAGCTTTTGAATCCCCGGATTTCTCAGAATACTACAGTAACCCCAATACTTTGCACAGCATTCCTAGCGTTCGATTAGCGAATGGTTGTTTCTTCTGTGATCTATCGTAACTGCTGACATAAAAATGTTCCAGAATTCACCAATTTAAAAACTTAAGCTCCTTTCCATCAGTCCAAAGAGCTGCCAAAATTTAGTGACGATTCATAAAGCCGTAGTTGAGTGAATTCAAAATTAGTTGCCAATTCGCAGACACTTGCCCATCCGGTCGAAATGCTGTGTTTGGTTGTTCATGGCCGCCATTACAAGGATAATTTCAGGATATGGAATAATTTTAGGATATGGAGGATATGGGCTTTATGATTACGCAGCCATGCCTGCATTATATCAGACTCTTATTTTGTTATTCTGACAGATTCTGACAGAATACCTGGGAGAACTGGTCATACTGCGACAGGTGCTCCTCTTCCACGTACTTTTCGTCTACCGTATCCGGCACGACAATCTTTTCCGTGTGGGACCGAACGGACGTGATCTGAAGGTACTGTAGGTATACGGTATTGTGCTTTCCAAGCAATGGCAATAGATGATCAATTATCAAAGTACCAAATTCTCAAGAATAGAAACAGCAAATGCGCTTTCGCGATCACTAGATAGATACAACTAATAATTGTGGTTGAGTGCAATGTTCCGTATAAATGGCATTGTCCACCTCTTCGATCGACGATCCCGGACTCGATCCCTGTGACTGGTGGAGGTAGAAGACGGGTTGGCGGTTCTCGCATCCCCCTCCTCCTTCCTCCATATCGATGGCCTCCTCGCCGAATTCGAGGAACGACCCGTTGTTGCCCTGAAAGATTAGAGCTTTATAATATATTGGACTTTACTTTCCGAGCGAATATTCAATCGGAATCCCCTGAGCATAATGCAATTGTATTGGTAAAAGCGCAGCTTCGAAAAGCAAGAATACGCTGAAAACGCTGTAGAAACCAGCCGCGCGTCCAATCCCACTCATTAACTGCGAATTAATGGTGACCTCCTCGATAAACCTCTCGTTTCTACACACTCTCTCTCGTCGGAGAGGTCACCATTAATTGCGACCTAATCTCGACAGATTAAACGCGGAGCAGGAACCAGGAACTACATTCAAAGCGCACGTGCACTGCGGAGATATCAAGATGAGATTGCAGAGTGGGAAGGAGAGGGAGAGGAATGGATACAGAAGAAGAGAAGAAAAGAAAAATAGAGATCGATCACAGGGACGGCCAGAGAGGAAAAGAGTTGTGTGCTGGATGTGGTGTGAAAATCACACTGGGAATGACGCATGCGGGAGGAAGTTCAATAGCCTTCAGAAATGATGTTTGGGATTATAGAAGACATCCAACTACCTATCTAACTATTTTACAACATTTTGTATACTCCGATCCATTAGTTCGAACAATAAGTATACGAAGATGAGAAAAAAATGTTTATTTACTCTTGAAAGATGCGAAATTCTTCTCCGAAAATGGGGTCAAAATGGCGCCAAAGTTTACATCGGCTCCATAGGAAGGTTGCAGTGCACTGAAGTTTACGAGTAGGGGGGGAGAGGAGAGACTAGGAAAGGAAGAAAAGGGGGGAGGACGGTGCCAGGGTTAAAGGGGGGAACGAGGGAAAGGGGAGTTGGCTACCGAATCTTTCAACTTTGGTGCCGAATTGACTCGGTAAGTCGAAACGTGCAGGGAAGGAGAGTGCAAGGGAGGGGAAGGGAACTTATTTTTATAGACATAAGAATGGGGCTTCTGCAATCGGTGCATGTTGTACAGTAAAATAAAGCTTGGTGTTTCGTCTAAAGTAAAAAAGCAACGAGGGAAAAAGTGGATCATGCCTACAGAGCACAGAAATGTCGTTGAAGCGTAATCGCGAAACACTGAATCTTATGTAACCGTGAAAAAGTGTCAGAAAGAGAACCTTACACTACAGACTCTTCAGGCCGATGACTGGTAATCGTGCGTTAATAGCGAGAGATCAGCTGGGGATGATGAGGAGAGTAAACATGTTGAATAAGAGGGGGGGGGCAGGAAGTTAGAGATTTGAGAGGAGATTGAGTAGGGGTGGAAGAGTGGGAGGCTTTACAGATTGTGTTTTAGAGGCTTCTAGGGAGATCAGGGTTCCCGAATTGGGGCTATGTTGATTAGAGCATGAGAAATGAAGAAACCATCATAGCTCCTTGTTTATGCTATTTTTCTGCTAAAAAGTACACCTCATTTGATTCCGAAACCATCCAAATCTCTCACTTTGGTGTAAAAACTAGTATTAGGAATTTGCCGTATCATTAGCTGCGCTCAGCGAAACATATCCAACCAACAGAACCTAACAAAATACTCCTCGTGAATATTCCACTAGGTATTGTTGTCTGGTGACATATCGCTGAGTATTCCTATTTCCCGCCAATTCTCAACAGAGCATTCCATTCGGGTCTTGTTTGACCAATATGTTCCGCTGCTTTTGGTGACGAGATGCGTCGCGTTTGTGAATGGTGCATGAAAAATATGCATGAAAAAGACCCGAATGGCCTGCTGTATTCTCAACTCACGATGTTCGCCCGGTCCACCTCGTTGACCGCTGTGTACTCGATCAGCGGTGCCTTCACCCGCTTCTCCTCCTCCTTTGCCCTCAGGGGCTGTCGAAGGCGCAGGATTCGCGGCATCTGACGACGATAGAATTCACGAGTACTCTCAAACAACAAAAGAAAAGAATTCTCCGTAATTACACAATAACAAATGGAAAGGATGCTAGAGGAGAGCGCAGCGAGAACGAAAAAAGGGTGAAAAGAATACAAAAAGAGTCATCTTAGAAAAGTTGAGATGAGGTACTAAGTACGGTGCACGTGGTGCGAAGATTACGAATTGTACGACGAGAGAGCGTGAATCGGGAGTGTGTTTGGTGTGAGTCCACACAAAACATGAGACAGTCTGAATCACGCGTGAAACGCACTTGAGACGGGTTTGAACGCGTCATAATAGTATTTAGCTACGATCAGCGGTTAGATGGATAGTTTGTGCGATTAGCAAGGAGATAACTGAGGTAAAATGAACAGGAAACATAAAAAAATGTATTTAATAATTCTAAAACTCCCATCCATACCCTCAAACCCTCTTCAAACAAATCCTCTTCAAACAGCTGTGGAAAGAGTTAGGCGCGACTGTTCTCGCGCGCAAACCCTCACACGCGTCCTCTGGGAGGGGGCCCACCGGGTGCACACAGACACACAGGGACAAACAGACAGACGAACACACGCGACGAGAGAGTACGCACGAGCGAGAGAGCGCAGACAGTCAGAGGGACGGGCGAGAGACCGTGTAGATGGACGAGAGCGCGGGCTCAGGTGACACTGAGCTGATAAGGATTGACGAGCAAGCCCGCACGTTCTTAGCATTACTTATTTATTATTTCCGCTTCCGCCAATTTGAATTTTCGTGGTCGTCTAATTACCAGTCGCAGATGCCGGATGTGCCGGAGATCGTGATTACGGTAGATGAGGACGCGCTCAAGGAGGAGGTAGATGTGGAAAGGGACCGGCCCCGGTTCACCCTCAAAGATGCGCAGCGTGAATCGATCGACCTCGATGAGATGTGGAAGGTAGGCCTTTGGAGAGATCAAAGATCAGAGATCAAACGTCTAAGCAATGACTCTGCATTTTAATTTCTGATGGAGTAGATAGTTCCTCTTCTATGATCTTTCTAGCCCGCAAGATATACTGAGCGAAAATTCACCACAAATATCACCACGAAATGCACTTGGGGAAAAATTCTCCCAAAAGTCGAAATTTCCCCAGCCGGCTTGTGAATTAATCCCGAAGTGCAAATCGTGGGGAAATATTCCCCAGAAATTTCTCTGAGTGTAGCCCACGATGAGCAGAGTACGGTTGGGAGGAGTTCTTCTTTAAGATCAAAGATCAAAGATCAACTTCAGATCACCGAGGTAGCGCGCGTCAAGCGGAAGAGCGCGGCGCGCCATCTGCGCTTTTCGTACGGGGAGTCGCCGTCAACGTCGGTTGAGATCGACTCGCGACCGAGATTCCACAGTGTAAGTGATAGAGGGGGTAAGAGGAATAGGGCAAAGTTTATTCGACTAAAGCTACGCCGGGATTACCAAGAGATCTACTATATAACTACCGTACGTCGGGACCACCGAAACACTGAAGGTTTTGACCTACCTATGAGCGTTTAGATAGGGATATCTTTGTGACTAAGTACTTGCCACGAATAACAAAGTAGTAGATTCAGTTCAGCATGACCAACATCAAGACTATTCACGAAATCTCGATAGGGGAAAGATGAGTAGTGGAAGGGAATGGCATTCGCCTCGCCTACATCGCATCAAATGGAACACGGTGGCAGAAATGGGGAGAACAGGAGTTGAATTGGGAGGGCGGGGGAAGATGAAGGGAGTCAGGAGGGCTCTGAGCCGATTAGCGGGTCTCACGTGAGACAAAGGAGATTCCGGGGTCGTTCCTGGTTTCCGAACCGGGAAATGAACTGTGGTGCTAATTGACGGATGGCTTCAATCGATCAACGAATAAAGAAATTTATCATATTCAAATGTAAAGAACGACAAAAATGTGGGGAGAGGGATAGGGGAGTTTCACTCACAATATCATGGTTGGACTTGGCGGAGGAGGAGACATAGCAAAGATAAGAAACCCCCCTTCAGATCGCCCACAACAAGGAATTCGTGCAGCAACAGCGCATTGAGCAGCCGCTGGATCAAGCGGTAACTTTATTTATTATTTACGAAAACGTTCCGTCTGTAGCCTTATTCCTACTTTGTCTGGACTCTCTTCGTACCGCTCCGCTCCGACAGTGGGAATGAGAATACTGGCGGAATATTGTTCACAAGTTTGCCTATTTTGTACTGCTTTTTATTGACTTACAATTAGGTAAGCCTTTCGCATTGGAGATCGAAAGCGAATAGAAGAGAAAAAATAAAGCAAAGATTTCAGCTGATCATTCCGGATGATCGCAAGCCCTCGCGTAAGCCTACCAGCTACTACGAGGTATTCATACAAATAATAATAATAATAGTAATAATAGTAATAATAATAATAATAATAATAATAATAATAATAATAATAATAATAATAATAATAATAATAATAATAATAACAATAATTTTACGAGTAAAACGGTTGAGAGGCATAGATACATAGCGCAGAGTAAGAATGCTCTCATGCTTTTTACTCTTCTGTAATTCTTCTACCTATTATTTACGCAGAGAAACAGTCAAAGAATGAACTCTGCTTGCCTGATAACGGTGATATGTAATAACTGTAGAGAAAATAAATAAATAATATTCCGTTTTTTCTAGGTCTACCCACTCGAAGCGTACGACAACAAAACAGAGCGATTGCACGCCCGCCAACTCTCTGTACAAGGTTTGGAATATAACTTTTTTTTCGGGAAAGCCTTTCCTCGATTTCATTTCGTCCATTTCCTCGGATCGCTTTATTATAATCACGCGCAGGTGAAACGATTTTTAACGCCTTTTTACAGCAACTACACAGCAAACTGGAGAACAACGCTTTCCAAAATATTTCTATTTCTTAATCCAAGTGGCCCAAATCTAGACATAGCGGATTAAAAACGCTCTCGCTTCGCTTGGTCTCTCAGAATGACTACCCAGAACGGCATTCGATTCCCTCGACACCTGCCACAATCAGCCGCCCTAATCCGCTTAACCCCCAAATCGAATGCGACCCGTGAAATGATAATACGCACCGATCAAGACGAGCATCAGCAGCAATAAAAAAACTAATCGCAGGCAGAAATAATAACGACAATAAAAATAAAACGATTCCTTCATTTACCTATTCGGGGAATCACTGATCGGTTTTATAGTTGAGGAAGATGTCCGTCAGCCGTCTCTTTTCCATTTCCAACGAGAGAGCGAAGCGGTATGAAGAGAGTGCAGAGGAAGCAGGATGACGTTTACTGACGGAGCTTTTTCGTCAACATTATTTGCATTCCAGATCCCCGCTACAAGGAGTCGCTTAGGGAGCGGTTCGAGTTCCGCAAGTATACCGTAATCGCTACCGTAATCGGCGTTTTCGTCCTCGTGGTCCTGGGCGGATTCCTGATTTGGCAGACAGTTTTGGACTTCACGATCGATTTTTAGCGTGATCTACGATTTAGAATTAGGTTTCTGACTCCTTTACCCGGTTACGTTTTAAAAAATGATCAAGGCATGCCTGCACAAAAACTGCAATATAACCCTGAAGCAGCGCCAGAAGAGACTTAGTGAACCGAGGATATGAATATATACTTGTAGAACATGAAATTGTTATTCGGTTGTACAGCACAGTGCTGCATTATATCTGCTCAGAGCGAAATGCAAATGCGACATTGTTATTGTTATTCGGTCGGATGAAGTTTATGTGAAGTTTACAGAGTGTCTATCTATTGAGCCATGCTGAGACACGAAGTGAGTAGATTTACCTATGAAAGCGAACAAATCCCCCCCAACATTTTTGCGTAAAGTATCGGATTAGAAGCTCTCCATAGATTCGAAGTGGAATAATTATCGATATCGGCCTGTCGAAAGGAAAGACAAAAGTTCCGGCAGGAAAAGATACGCTGTTGGGTGACCTTCTGATAACAATCGTTTGTTTATTCTGGCCCTTGCTCTCACGAGCGCATCGGGAGAAAGATGTAATTTATTTTCTTCTTTTTGCATTCTCTATTTATTTCAGGAGATGGTTCTACGAGTTTCATTTGCTTATGGGTTACTATCATTGCACTGTATGCTAGTTCAAGTAAGTCCAGCTTACATATAATAGATAGATATTTATTGCAGATCACAAGGAAGTAAAAGTGAAAAATAGATAATAGATGAATTTCAAAAGATGTTCGGTTTCACAAAATTTCTCGCTTCCATGTCCCTTTAAAGGAAAATGAACGTTGAGAGAGCTGCACAGTTCTTTCCGCTAACCACCGTAAAACTTCAGCCGGAACCGGAGATTAGCCTAAGCTGGCATTTTGCCAAGAGAGTTTCACTGTATTTAGCGGAGTGCCCTGCAAAGATTTCTCAACGTTCCTTTTCCTCCAATAATACTTGTGCAGATTGAGTTCTGTCTCAACATTCGCTTCATTCAAGAGATGTAGTTTTTCTAGTTTCGATCCATCCGACATACTCGACCTTCCTCGAAAAGCCACCTATTCCACAAGTTCCATAAGAGTGACCGTCAACACAACCACAAATCCATTTTTCTTTCAAGTTTTCCGCGACGATGGGACCGTTCTGTTCGACACCTCCGTTGGTTAGAGATCTTCTACTTGAAGAATGAGTTTACGTATGAATTTCTTGTCAAGCATTTTCTGATGAACTTCAGAAAGCTATTTTGATTTATTGGCGGCTTTTAGGCGGACTCGTATTCGCTGCCCAATTCATGAAAATCGTCGTTCGTCTACCTTCCCATCGCATGTATGGATGGGGCGAGAATGCGCATCTGAGCTTGGTTTCATAAGTCAAATCTACCCGAAGACCCCTTCAGTATCCCATCAATCCGAGAACGGCTAATATCTTCGAAGGTCAGATGGAGTGACATCATCTGGATGATGGCGAACTACAAAGATCTACGAGTCGTCGAAGCAGTACTACGAGCCATTCGGACAAAGGAAGCAAGGAAACGACTACAAGAAGAATAAAAAGAATGACTCTAGAAGATAAGCGAGAAGCTGTGAGAACCGAATTGGACAAGACCGATAAGGATGCCCTCGGCATGGCATCAGTCTATGGAACCGAAGGACCAACGGAAAGAGATCTCCTACAAGGATATGAACGAATCTTCAATCACCATATACTCAAGAACTCGCACGCCTTCGACATGGCTCTCAATATCGAGTTGGGAGCCGTCTATGTCAACAAGGAACAAGAAGCCTTAGAGAACATGAAGCAGATCATCGAATCGCATACGGGAAAAGATATCTACAGCCTGAACAGATTCAAGTACGATCGAATGGAAAGGGATAAGAAGATGCCTGACTACCTCAACGTTTCGATACCCTTGGGTTCGGCGTTCGTGAATCAAGGAAACTCGACAGTAACTCCAACTACATCAACAACAGCGGCACCAACAACCACTATCCGAAAAACGATGGAAAGCAAGACGACTACCGGATTACCCACTACCGTACCGACGACAACTAGCACTACTACGATGACATCAACCCCTACACCGTCGACCACAACTTCGACGTCATCGACTTCTACTACATCCACTACAACGACAACTACAACCAAGACTCTACCTGCTACACAGACTTCAACGACAGTGAGTAGCGAGAAAGACAAGATGGACGAAGAGGAAGAGAATGAGGATCAGCAGTGGAGTGACTACCTCGAAGAGATCACAGAACAGTCAACGTCATCTGAAGAGAAGCATCTCTACGGAGGTCATCGTGAAACGACATTTGATTACAACGATGGAATCCCTCACTCAAGACAAGATCGAGGAAGAAGACCTGGAAAGATTAGGTACGGAGGATCCCACTTCCAAGACTCAATGCAGAAAGCGTACGACAAAGTATGCACACAGCAGAAGCAACGACTACGACTGTTAAAAGAAACAGCAGTAATCGATCCAACAGTGGCTATGAGATTGCTACTACAGACCACCGAAATCACTGCAATGCTGATCAGCAAGGACATATTTGCGGTCAGTCAATGTGATTGGATCACACCGTCAGAAGTCATCTGGAACAAGAAGCTCAGAAAGCTGGAAGAAGCTCGAAAAGAAGATCGCTGCTACAACATGCTACCGATCCATCACATTCTTCTCCATCACATTCTTCGTTGACACACAGACTGGAGAAGTGAAGTCATCGGACGCAGTAGTTGATTGTGGCACTCAAGACTCTTCATTTCCTCACTTCCCACAAGCTCACAACTGGACGGATCTCGTAGGAGAACTGAGAAATCTACGAATGGACCGTGTGCAACAGGGGATGCTCTCAGTCGTTACCCACGAGCAACATTCCCTGAAGCTTTCATGGCACGAATCAGAACAGTCGGGAAACAAGCAGAACAAACAGTGGACCTCTTCAAGAACATCGTCATTTACGGACAGAACAAGACGATTGAGCAACGAGGATTGTCAAGGATGTCAAGAAGGACGTGACGAAGGTCTTTGATGACGTGTCTTCAAAGTTAAGAAGATACGGATTAACGATTCTGATCATCGTTATCCTAGTCGTGCTGACCATCGTCGGAGTCATCATCGGATGCTACGTCTACGTGAAATCGTCGACAGTCAAGTTGATGGCTGGAGGAATTGGAACAGCAGCAAGAATATCACAGGAACTTCTGGAGATGAAGAAACTGAGAGAAATAAACTCTGTGACGTTCCAAGAAGAAGAAGCAACAGAAGATGAAGAAACATCAGAACAACTGGATGCACGAGAACAAGCACGATACCGAAGAAGCCTCAAGCTTGCCAAGGCGCAGATGTTGACATTCGTACCTCTTCTGTGTTTGATTGCCCCTGTGCACAGCCGGGACATCTCGAACCTTCCATTCATCAACATTTCCGTTCAAGGATTCCGACAACCTGCTTTGTTGGACACCGGAGCGTCAATCTCGTATCTTCGTTTGTCGACACTCAAGGATCTCGGAGTAAAGAACGTCGGAAACCCACCTGATACGGAAGCACGAGTTGCAAACGGAGGAACATTCCGCTTAATTGCAAGAGTTCGGCTCACCCTCGACTTTGGAAACAACACAATTCCGCATCTCTTCATGGTCAGTGAGGATCAACACTGCCCAGCACCTATCCTACTCGGAATCGACTTCGTGAGAAGACTGAACGAAGTTGGAGTCAATGTGGAATTCCGAAATGGAGAAGTTTGAATCGGAGGAGAACCAATGCAAGGACCAGGTCAAGCCGTCTACTCCATCGTCAACAACAACTTTCCTGTAAGATGCAAGGAAACAGAGACACTCGCAGCAAAATCGGACAACGTCATCTGTGGAACCATCGAAGTGGAACTACCAGAATAACAGAAAGTTCTCGTTCAACAAGGATCAGGCAAGGCGATGCCAAATCTGCTAGCTGTTGGTCGAACACTCGTCACACCGGGAAGAACGAAGGAAGTGCTCGTTCGAATCTCCAATCCAACCCAATCAAAGATGAAGATATGGAGGAATCAACGAATCGCTCAAGCTGAACTCGTACCGCCGCAACCGAGAAACCAGACTGTCTACCACGTGAGCATCGATCCGCAAGTGGACGGACAGTACGTACCACCTGAGGCACGTTGGGAAGAAAAGCTTCCACGGCTACCTCAACCGGACGAATCAGACGATCTCACGGAGAAGCTGGATCTATCAACAGCACAACTAACCGAAGAAGGAAAGGCAGAATTTCGAAACATCATCAGAAGAAATTCGAAAGCATTCGTTGGAAAGGATGGACGAATTGGATGATACAAGGGAAAGATTCGACATCGCATCGAAATCGATGAAGAAGCTACACCACCCGCTGCACTGAGAGAAGATTCCGTTACGGATTTCCGAAAGTCTGCATTCCTTTACGGAATGGTCGGAAGAAGCATCGCAATTCCGCAAATAAATGCGGAATCATTCCGAAAGCGTTTTCGGAATCATTCCCGAGTCAAAAACCTGCCCCAGCAAGACTGGCCTACCGTAATCCACACGCGTGCAGACGCGTCGCGTGCGAAGAG
>LS883429.1:15470-27133 GCA_900490955.1 Micoletzkya japonica
TAAATAAAAGGAGTTCAAAAAATCTCTGTAGCCAGAGTCACGACCGGATGATAGGCATACCGTACTTTCGCTGGGTCAGATTCATTACCAAGTTTGCCACTGGCATGCCACTAGTAGCGATTATTCCCTCTGCGGCGCAGTGGCATGCCACTGGTAATCCCGATCTCTTTGGCATGCTACTGGCACAGAAATACCAGAGAATAAGGAGACCAAAAATCCTTACCCTCTTCCCATCTTCAGTTTTTCACCTTTTTTATTTGCTGACACACGCTTGCGGCGATAAACTATTACTAAAGGCCCAAAGAACGGGTATAGTCTTGAAATTCGGAACGTATAAATCGTGATTCCGCCGCTACGGTGTTTAGCAAATTTTTTACACTTTGAAACGATGCCATTTCATTCCAAGACAAGATGTCAGGTACATGGATAGCTTTCTGTGATCAGTACGTCCTAGAGTATCACATAGTACACACACATAAGTTTATTTGATCACTTTGAAAAGCACTGGAATTGGCGTTAAAATCGGAACGATTATATCTTCCCATGTTCTCTACTATAATACACTCATATACTGTCAGAGAAATTTGTGGGGAATATTTCCCCACGATGTGCACTTCGGGAATAATTCACCAACCGGCTGGGGAAATTTCGGCTTTTGGGGGGGATTATTCCCTAGCGGGCTGGGGAATTTATTCCCGAAGTGCATTTCGTGGCGACATTTGTGGTGAATTTTCGCTCAGTGTACCTGCTGCAGGATGTACATCGTCACCCCGAACGTCCGGTTCTCGTTGCGGTCGATGATGGGCGAGGCCGTGATCGGGCCCTGAACAGCATCTTTACATTATTTCAAGCTTTAAAAAACCCAAACCGAAGAATATTCACCAATGCCAGAGATAGCAAGGATTGTGATAACAGCCATTGCATCAGAATCGGTCCTTTCGTTAACCAAACCAATAAGAACAATTATCGACCGATTTGCTGAAGCGAATGCTTCCCAAGGATTGGCATTCCCAGGAAGTCTGTAATTCACCAGCGCCCTAAGCTACCGTAACCCGAAGATGCACGCAAGACAAGCAAAAAGCACACGCACAGCGTAAGCGATAGGAAGCGGAAGGTGCGCTGGGGTTGTCGTTGTTGTCGACGATGTCGGTGCTTGCGTAGGGAAGGGCGTAATTACGGTAGTCGCTACCGTGCTCCACGCACTCGCTACCGTAGGCCGCACCTTCGCCGCGGGATGCGGAATCATGATCGGCCCGTGGTGCGTCTGGACCATGCCGTAGCCGGAGCCGGAGGCGGCGGCCGGGCCGGGTTTAGGGTCGGAACGCAGCGAAGCGGGGGCGGATCCGCGCGCAAGCGAGGGCGGCGGTATGGATTGCGGCAGACGCACCGGGACGATAACCGGAGGGCCGGTGCCGGGAATTGGCGCGATGGCCGGGCGGAATACTGTAATGGGCCGATTATCGATTACTTTTGTCATAAGTATACTTTTCTTGCCAATTTTATGTTATATATCGTAAGAAAAATGGGCGCTTTTTACTTGCTTTTTTATAATTGCTGACTGATCTTTGATCTTTCGTTACCTCCTGTAATGAAGAGAATGATGACGACGAGAGCGGAGATTAGCAGCAGCGAGAGGCACAGCAGGCTCATGATCACATAGCGTCGCGTGCTGGAATTCCAGGAAGTTGGTCTTTGATCTTTGATCTTTGATCTTTCACTTTTTGCTATCTGGCCTTTGAGCTTCTCTTACAGATCGCTGTGTGCAGTGCTGACCTTGTTGAAATACACTCTGTGGGGGGGCGCCCCTCTGGTTTCCTAATACCTACTTGTTTTTGTACAAGGCCGCCAGCATAACTAGCTTCTTCTTTCTTTCTTTCTTTATTTATTTATTTATAGAATGCGTTTTCACGTGCGGTCAAGCATGCACACATGCAGGTACACATCTTCTAACTGTAACTTGTTCGTACCTGCTCTTTCCGTAGAAAGATATCCGGCCTTCTGCACTGCCCGCGGACATCCGGTCGCCGGCCCGGTCCCAGCCCTGATGATATATTTAAATAGGAGTAGTTCGCTTTTTACACCGTTTATCTCGACAAACGATAGAGTGCTATACATATTTCCCGTGCTTTTATTCGATTTCAAGAAACCCCCGTTTCACCAGCAAAAAGTATCCTTCCAGATGCATCGAATACGGGATCTCCATAAACCACGACTCATCGCCCTCACCTGTCGTGCCATAAACTCAGCTCCGCTGCCGACGGGATAGCCTCCCCCTCCACCTCCACCTCCCCCTCCGGTTGAGCCCCTTCCATGGTGTCCGTAGCTGTAGCCGGACATGCGGAAGGGTGACTCTGAACGGACTGAGCCGTCAGCATAGGCATTCCGATTCACTTTGCACTTTAATGATATTATTGGTAGTTATGGATGATTCGACCTATTGCACAAGTGCGATTCTCAAATTCTGTCAAATCCCCGACCGTCAGCATAGACGCCGCTGCCTTGAGTTAGGGTTTGACGCATTGTCGAAGGTTGAGGAGATAGACTATCTATTCACACCTTATTCTGCTAACATGTTTGCCAAACCACACAGCTTTGCTTTTGTTTTACGTTATTTCTTATTTGCTACTTACTAACTGTTACGGAAAGCGCGACAACTCCACAAAAAGGCTAATAAGCAATATTGCAACGTCACGGCACGCAACCCAAAGCGGTTCAAAAGCATGTGCTGGCTGCTTTGCTTCTCCTGGGAACCTCGATGCATGACGGCGGTCCAGTGGCGAGCGAGGTGGATCGGGTCTATCGGAGGCGGCGGTTCGGCCTCCCTGCCCATGTACGAGAACGGCAGGCTGTGCTGTCCTGCTCAATGACACACGGAAATAGCTACAGCAGACAAACCGATTTCTTGTAAGAAAGCACACGAAGTGTTTTAGATAAGCTAAATGACGAACCAGTTCAATCTACGAGAACACACGTATGGTTAGTCAGACGTAAACTGCAGCAAAAGCAAGAAAAGCAGAAAAAGGAAAACCACGGAGAGCGGGGAGAGAGACTTTTCATGGTGTCGGCGTAGTGGAAGAAGTCGATCTCTGTCCGGGTTCGCCTCCGGTCCGCGCGGTGCTCCCCACGACCCTCGGCCACTCCTGATGAGAGTTGGACGGATAATGAGGAGCTTTTTGTCACCAAAGTGTCACTATCAACTGTCAACGCTGCTGACAATGACTTTGGTAACACTCCCATCGATCATCTGTAGGACTCTGTTCCTGATAAAACCATCAATATAGCAGCTAAGTCCCGGCCAAAGCGCAGTTAAAAGCGGCTCTGTACCAAGCGTTTTAATAGAATTTAGAGTCCAAGCTATTGACGAGAAGCAGGAACGAATGAAGAAACCCAGACGATAAACGCGCAAGCTTTTCGCTGGCATTGAACGAGTTTTTTGCTCGTGTTTACTGGTCCTTCGCTTGGGCTGCAATTCGTCAGCTCTACCCGATAGCTGCTCCGATATTCCTCCTCCTCCTCCTCCACCACCGCCTCCTCTCCGCCTTCCCTGCAGCTCCTCGCCTCCGAACGACGAAGAACCCTCCAGTGGCCGGTGATCCGTTATGAGAAACCTGACCCGGGAGAGATCGTAAGCGGAAGCTAAGGGAATGAGGGGAAAGCGTGGAGAAGCATTTGAGAAGCTTAAAGCGTTAGAAGGAATGGCAAGCAAAGCGGAGTTTGTGCGTTTTATTATTATTATTATTATTATTATTATTATTATTATTATTATTATTATTATTATTTATTATTATTATTATTATTATTATTATAGTATAATGTCAGAACAGTTAGCAGGGGACGCCAAAGATAAAGCACTAATACGAATGGAGTTGTTTCGCTTGGCATCCTTTTAAAAGATTTTTTTCATTGCAATTAGTTTTGATACTTGAAAGACCCAGAGTACAAATACCAAAAGAACACCAAAAGAAGAAGAAAGATGAGCAACAAAAGCAATTTTTGCAACTGATGTGGCAGCTGGTTGGTGAGACAAACGATGAAAGGCGCGTTTTTCGATTGCCAGAAAAAAGACAAAAAGTCCCTACGGGAAAGACTCTTCAAAACTGTTGTGAAAACTGTTGTCAATGAGTGGATTGCAAACAACTACAGTATACGTTATTGTCCAAATTCTAATTTCAAAAAAAACCCCGGATCCCACCGCGACAGGCGACTGTCCTGCAGGCCGGCCACCACGTCGGCTACCGTATCCAGCGTGCCCGCGTATCGATCTCTGGTATTGATTGGTTTTGATGGAGAAGGGGAACCTTAGTTACGACTTGCTAATGGAAAGAGAAATATTTACATGGAGAAGTGATAGGAGAAGTTATAGTGGATTAAAAAGATCCGTCGGAAAATCATTCCGAATGTAAGGCGAGAGAGTGCGCAGACGAGAGAGAATTAGACTCATTTTTGAATCAAAGAAACTGACGGACCGGTTTATTCTACTATACTCCTCATTCATGAACGGAGAACGTTAAAGAAGGCGGATAATTCAGATTGAAAATAGATAGTGTTTTTTTTTCTTTCGCAATCGTTACTAAGATTATGTCTGGGCAAGGTTAACAAGTCAGGAGTGCGCATAATGCCTTCAGAAAGATTAGAGTTAGGAAGTCTAACCAAACGGATTACGACGACTTAACCGAATCAATCGATATCGAACAAAGGATGTATGCAAATGCAGTGAGAAGAAGGAAGTATACAATGGTATGAATCATGGAGTGCGGATTGACTGTGGATATAGGAGGGAGAGAATAGGGAGGGAGGGAGAGATCCAGGTTTGCTCTGCGGGCACAGTCCTGAATGGCGCTCTCTCTCGTGCGTGTCAGAAGCAATCGGATCTATCTGAGACGACCGTGAAAGTAAAGGAGAGGAGAAGAAGAAGGAGATGGATCTATGAGGAAGTGGAGAGCTGAAGACATGGCAATTGGATAATTTGCTGCACTTTCGATGATAAAGCGAATTCGAACGGCGAAAACGGGAAAAGAAAAAAAAATTGGCATCACGCCAGCTAGTGTGGCTACAGTAATATTATCGCCAGCTATTCCCCGGCTGCGTAGTACCAAATAGGTGTCAAAAGCAGAGTAGTGTACGGCAGATTTTATCTTATTGTAGGCACAGAACTACTGGGTAACGTGTGATTTCGTCTTCTCTTATATGAGTAACGCATTTGAAGCGCATTTGAAACGGCAGGCTCCAATGACTGCGCGAGCGCGAGTACAACAAGCGAAGAAGTTTTCTACATTTCCTAGAAAAAGAGGAACTTTCGACGTGAAATGTGAAGGAAGCTAAGTCACAGCTGATGTCGAACTGCAAAGATATGCAACATGATTACAAAGAACTGGGCTAGAAAGCAAAAGGTAGGCGGATCGAACTATCTAGTGCGGTGTGCGCGATGCAGCATATAAATACCTAGACAATGAAAGACAAGGAAATGGCAACAAACCCGACGACTGATTTATACAAAATCAATCGTCAGGTCGTAGAAGAGAATGAATTAATATAAATATGAAAATGCTACACAGAGTAGCGCGTAATGATAGCGATACATTTAAACAAAATCGACATTTTTCAGGTCATAACTACAGTGGTTCACAATCACCAGCTCTAGCTTTCTAGGCGCAGGCGCAACCCGATCGCAATAAGTTTCACCGACTGAATGCGCAAGCGAGCTACACTCTCCTCCCGTGACTATCCCCCCTCTCGGGATGATGGTCATTGTTTGAGAGGAGGAGTAGTCTCTCGGTCCGCACACGTGAATCTATCTCGGTATGGTAATACGAGAGGGGAGAGTGGACAGGGGGAAGGGAGGAGTGAGAGAGACTAGAGAGGTAGGAGGGAGGACCGAAAAAGGGGTTATAGCTACACACGACGGATGGGGCAGCGGAAGTAGCGCGAGAAAGCGGTGCCAGGATGAGAGGAACTGGAGACGGGGAGAGGGGGGGGGGAGGGGGGTTCAGATATCTTGGAATACCGAGGGGGAAGAGTGAACTATAGTACAGAACAAGTGAGTCGTTTTAAGGGTTTTGCTTCACTGCGTATTTTGAACGTGAAGCGTAACTGTCAACGGGACTCATTTATTGTTAGACATTTACACTTTCTATGTTCAAAGCACAAATCCAACTCTAAAACACATACTTATTGCATGGAATATTTATGAAACATGAATAGTAAATGAGGATGAAAATACCAATCGAAGGGATGACCTACGATACCGCACTACAGCTTCCTGCTAACAATAAGAGAATGGCTCAACGAAGCGGTGCAACGAAGCCCGGAGAAGCGAACGAAAAATTAACAAAAATTGTGCAATCATCAAAGACTCATTGCAGATCGATCGACACAATGGACTGGGGTAGTGGAATGAATGGCCAGATGGAGAAATAGTGGAGGGACCAGGGATGGCAGAGGGAGACGGTAGAGAATGCAGGGATAGAGTCAGGGGTGGGAGACAACTGAGCAAACGGCAGATAGCCATTGGAAAGAGGTCTGGAGGGCAGCAGGATTTGGAGGGGAAGAGGGGGATTACGAATGCGGGAATGATCCTTCTTTCTGAAGATCACCGGAAATAAGCTTCTAAATACAGAAATGCGTCAAAGTGCTTTGGGCGCAAAGTTCGAGACCTTATAAATTTTCGAGAGTTAGCAGTAAGTACTCATGCATAAAATATAGAAGCAAAAAAGACTATCAATTTCAGTAAAACGTAAGTTAGTTTATGCACTTCAAAACGATATAATATAACACTCGGGTAGGCAAATTTTCCAATTTTTTCCTATTTAATAGTTATTCCATAATTTAAATCATTGTTCAAGATAACATGAAAAACACAATCCAAATATTTAACACGAAATTATTTTGAGTGCGCATGCTGCATTTGTGAATTGGAAGTCTGACCGAGCGGCAATGGCTTACTGTAATCGACAGGCGTACGCGCGGGGACAGAGGTGAGCCTTGGCTTGCAGCTCGAGTTGCACTAATTGTAAGTTCCACCAGACCCAATTTCCCAAATTGCGCACAGCCGGATGACCCTACCGCTCGTCCTACCCTCGCTTGGAATGGACTTTTGACTTGGCAATTTGCCAAATGTCGAATTTAGGTCAAACATAAGCCAAAAATGCTACAGTATCCAGCAAAATTTTGTTTTCCGTTCAAGACAATAATCGGATAGGTGCTATTGTTTTCATCCGGATGTGTTGCGATTGTCTCTGCGTCTCCCGAATTCCTGTGTTCTCTCATGTATAAAACAGAACGTTATGCAGTTGAATAGTTTTTTTTTAATCGAAAGCGGACTATTTGTATGCATTTTTTTCTTGTCGTCATAGATGTTCTTTACAAAGAGCTTTACCTATTTTTTTATCTTTGATATCTGTAGTGTTCTCGTTGTGCTTATTCCACGAGAAGCTATCTTTTGTACGCACACGCTTCAAGGCGGAAGGCGAGGACAATGTAGGTTCTTTTTTTGCGTTTTTTGCGGCTGAAATAAATACTAGATCTTTATATTTCTCTGTTCCTGGCAAAGCCAATCTACAGGCCTTTTTCGGTCTCGGCACTTTGCCGGTTTGGCACGCACACGCATTTCATCTTAATCAGGGGATAACTACTTGTATTTGAAGTGATGAAATTAACGGGCATGTTCTGATAAAATATGTTGTCGCACAAACCTTGCTTGTGATGTTCGGAAAAGGTCAAATTCTCACATTCTCGCTTTCTGGCGAATAAAACCTTTATCTCCTCAATCGAGAGGAAATGGGAGTATGATCGAATACGAAACAATCTCAGTAGGAGAGATGTGAACGGGGTTTCTCAAAGTGGAAAAGCCTACAGCGTAAGACTTTCGATAACGGATTATGTTCAATTCATATATCATAAGTGAGAGAGAAGATCCTGCAAGGGCTGCGATGAATACAATCCACGAGGGGAATGTAGAATACGGGTGGGAGGATACGGTAGGTACAGTAAGCTACGCTACGAGGGGGAGGGCCCGATAGAGAAGTGATGACTTGATTAGGGAGAATTGAGGGGTTTGCTAAGGGAATCTTGGAAAGGAGGGAATAAGAATAGAGTTCGTTCTCATCGATTTACTGCTGAGCAGCATTGATGAAATCGTACACAGACTGGCGGTTGTTGCGCTGCATATTGACCTGCAACAAGGGTGATTTGTGCAATTTGCTTATATTTTGGAAGCTAATTTGCATATTCTATTCTGCAAGATAAGCATAAGTCAAAGAATATATAGTTTTTGTTTACCTGGTTTACTCGCGACATGATGTCGGCCATTTGCCGCGAGAAGTCCGAGTCCTCCGCCTGGTTGGTCTGCATGCGCTGCAATAGCAAAAATTGTTATATTTGAAAAAAAAACAATAAATGGGTTAAATTATGCTTATTTGATAGGTTTAGCAGTTCTGCATCACAAGCCTATGAAAATCGGTCGCAAAATGTGAAGTAGGAATTGAAGCGAGAACTACGTATTTGCAAAATCTGGAGTTGATTAGCATATTAGCTACACTGAGCGAAATTACCCCATAAGGCGTAAAGCTGGGGTAATTTCGCTCAGTGTAGGTAGTATGAAAGTGGAAAAGTGAAAAAAACACTGTAACCTATAAAAAAATTAATTCTACTTCCTTTCCTTCCCAGCGCAGCGCCGCTTTACGCGATAGTGTGTAGATAAATTAAATTAAATTAGAATGTCGTACCTCGTGGAAGCTCTTCCTCCTCCGTTCGCGCTCCTTCTTCTGTGCCTCGAGCGTCTCCATCAGCTTGGCGTTGTGGACCTTGAGGCGCTCTTCTACCTGAATATCATCTCTGATCATGATAAGCACTCGAAAGCGTTGCTCTTCTCTATCTACATTTCTCCCCAAATACGTATCTTAATTCAAAACAATTGTTTTTTTCCATATAGTCAGATTACAATTCGTACTCCTTTTGCACTTGTTTTCCCTGCTCTCCCCTTTTCAAACCGCTATACCGTCCAGCATTCGCCCGTGCGATAAGCCAATTGCGCTCCTCTAATCCTCCCAACATGAGATAAGGAACAGTACAAAAGCCATAAAGTGTACCTCATGACTCTTCTTACGCAAAACGAAACATGATACACATCGTACGGTATCTGATCGAAAGAGGGCGTTTCGTATGCGCTCAAAATAGCCGACCAAAAGGAGCAAAACGGTGCGCATTCCACTAAACCATGTAATTTTCGACTGTTTTATAGGGGAAGCGCCTACATCTATAGTGGAATAAACCGTTCCGTCAGTTGCTTCCGTTCCAAAATGAGTCTAATCCTCTCGCTTTTGCACACTCTCTCGCCTTATTTTCGGAATGATTTTCCGGCGGATCTTTTTAATCCACTATAAATGAGATAAATAGTCAATAAGCCTAGTAGTCCACTCCACGACCCCCCATCCCCCCTAATACTCACAATGCACAGACCAATCCCCATTCTCAAATCGCAAGGCGTCCTCCTTGTCCGCGTTCCTAATAGCAGTTCCTATCAAGGTTGTCCACTTCTTTACCCCCCCCCATCTAATGTAGGAGAGAGGTGTGCATTATTTCGCCCCTTAAGTGGAGAAGCGAACGCCCCGCGGGCATTTAATGGCCGAAAACCGTTCACCTAAGAGCTGCAAGATGGGCTAGGAGATTGCTATGGGCGATCACGCGCTCATCGCGCTTTGCTCCTTGACTAGGAGTGATCTTTATTTGTTTTTGCTATTTAAAAGATTATTACAATTAACCACCTTGAAATCAACCGAGCACAGAGCACTCTTTGACTGATCTCTGCCAACACGCATCATCGCTCCCTCTCAAACGTCAACACCCCCACACCCCCCCCCCCTTCCCCCTGTTCCTCCAAGATGATCACGACGAACCTTGCTCATGTAGTCGTTCAGGTGGTCCAGTTGCGTGTTGATCTTGCGGATTTCTGCAAAGCGTTCCGAGTCAGAGAGATTACGGTAGGCCCACTGGGGGCTTATCGCGAACTGAACTGAACTGAACCGCAGAACTAGTAAGCGAACTGGGAGATGCAGCGCGCGGTGCTTCTGTTTGAGGAGCGAACGCGGTGGAGGGGTAACTGATGTTCATGCGCATATCGATCGTGTCGCAAAATATAAAGATCAGAGATCAAACTACAAAGGTCAGAGATCATATTACGACGATACCTTCGGTTTCCTCGGACGTCTCGCCCTCGGCCAGGGCCTCCAGGCCGCGCTGGACCGCGTCGATCGCCTTCGAGTTGTTCTCGACCAGCGGCTGTCTGTAAAGATCAAAGATCAAACTACAAAGCTCAAAACACACTGTCCTAAGATTAAAGATCCAACTACGCCCCCACCTGCTTCGCATGCGGACCACCGGCTCGTCACCGTTGGCGCTGGTGCCGTTGATCTCTGTAGACATCTGCAAGAATGTGTAGTTTGTAGTTTAGTCGGGAATATATTATAAATTTATAATGCGAGTGATCACGTATAATAGTATGTGTATTATTTGCATAGATAAGTGAATCACAGCATTCCAAGCGTTCTAATAGCGAATGGCTGTTTTCGCGCATAGGATCCGATCCTGTAAGCAAACCGATAAACGAAATTTCATGAATTTAAAAAAACTTAAGTTCGTCACTGTGAACTCTAAAAGTCCTGAAAATTTGGGGCAAATTGGTTTATCCATTCATGAGATAATTCAAAAATAGTGGTCAATTCGCTATTAGACACAGTCTTCACCGGGCGGAATGCTGTGGGATAAAGCAGATCAAACGTCAAACATGAAAGAACAACTGTCAAAGCCCGTCGGTGTAGACTAGGATGACTTTGGGCAGACGTTAGACTCGAATACGCGGACAAAAAAGAAGCATAGAAAAAAAGAGAAAGAGAAAGAGATAAGAAGAGGAAGAACGTAAGCAGGGCCCGCATTAGTAATCGAAAGGGCACAAAGGGAATCGATGGATATGAGAATAGGAGGGGAGAGGGGGTGATTACTGATAAAGAAGAACCTGACACATCGTGGCGAGGGGGCAGGAGGGTTTCAAATTGGAGGAGGAAGGGAGTGGAGAGGGAGAGTTTGAGGGAGAAGGGCAATCACAGAGGAAAGGTCAGAGGAGGCGAAAACGAGAACGAAAGACACTTCCGGGCACGGCCGATCATACGGTCATTATGAGTCATTAGCTCCCCCCGCCCCCGCCCCGCTCCCTTTTCCCCTACATTCCAAGCTTGATCAATCAATAACAAGTCTGAAAACTAACGCCTGCGAAAGATGAGTTCATTTCGGTAGCTGCTATGTCGCATAAACTACAGAAAGCATATGCTATACCAGGAGTTCATAACCAAACACTGAACTCTAGAGAACGCTGACGCACTTTGAATGTTCGTCCTTCCTGTGCTCATTTTTTTCCGCGCCCCACTTGAACCAACGCCTGGCAAATCCCCCCCCCCCACACCTGACTCAATGCCTCAATAGTTGCCGAGTGTCATAGAAAATACGGTAACCCATGCTGTTTGCAAACGTGGTTCAAATGCACAGTCCAACTCGTGAAATGTATCTCATATAAGGCCGAACATTTAGGGCGCTTTTTCCCAAGCCATTAGTGTTTCAGATAATGCGAATCTCACGAAGCCCATAAATTTCGCCAATGACGTTTGTGCGCTCTG
>LS887530.1:26987-44707 GCA_900490955.1 Micoletzkya japonica
CAATCCTTACCCAAATCGCTCCGCTTCTACCCTTGCCAATGAGAAGATTCGCAAGATCGTTCGTGACCGTCTCAGAGCTAAGAAGTCTCTGAACGGTGTTTGTCTACTAGTTGAAGAGCCAATCAAGAATTATGGCAGTACGGTCTACCAGAAGAACATCAAGAGGATCCGTTCTTCCACCAAGAACCCGAAGACAAATAATGTCAAGTCAACGGACAAAGGAGGTCCTCTTCCCTCGGTATCATGCTTAGGTGAGGAATGGAGATCAACTGATTATCGAACTATCGACGAATACGTGGAAGACGCGAAGGAGAGAGAAGCCTTGCTGGAGAAGATGAAGGAACTGGAGAAGAAGGAGATCTTCGTCGCGGAGGTCGTTCTGAAGAAGGACAGGGAGGGGAAGGAGATTGAAGTGATCGTGATAGACGATCCATTTGGAGACGATGTGGTGAAGACTAGAAACGAGGCTGCCATCGAAGCGAAAGAGCGGGGAGCAACGAAGGTAATAGCAACTATAGTGTAATAAACCGATCCGTCAGTTTCCTTAGTTCCAAAATGAGTCTAATTCTCTCACTTTTGCACACTCTCTCGCTTTATATTCGGAATGATTTTCCGACGGATCTTTTTAATCGACTATACATAGCTGGGTTACCCCAATATTGGCCTCCATGTCTCTTAAGACTATTGCTTCAAACAAATCTATGCTAAGTATCCTGATAACGTGTCATTGCAGGAAGCCAGGCCGAAGAGGGAATCTTCCACCGTTGAGGGACCCTTGACGATCGGAATTCAGGTAACTGTGAGCTTAGCATCAGAACCACAGTCTCTATCAAATCCTGTCTACCTCGCTGATCGCTCTAATCTTTTCATCCACATTCCATTTTAGCCTTTTTTGAGAGTTGAGCCCGCTTCTATGTCTTTCTCTACCCCATAACCCCCTCTCTTTTCTCTGTTTCACTCTCGCCGTCTGCGCTCATTCATACTATACCAGGCTTTCACATTCATACCTGCCGGCCTTCTCACTGCAGTTACCGTAATCTCCTCTCCGTTTGGTGTGAACAAAATATCTAGAGCCCAGGGGAAAGAGGAGGTATTCGTGAACTCTGCTGACGCGTTAGCTTAGCATTGTTCTATATATTTTTTCTTCTTTATCGTATTCAGCACCTCCTCCAAGTGGGAATTATGCAGTCTGCGCCGTATACCTCTAGATTGGAGGAACAGCTGAGCAGTTTGTATTTGGCGCAGCAGCATAAGATGCTGCATTTGCCAAGATCTTCACTTAAACGCTCTTCATAACTTAGTCTAGGCATATGCAGTAGACGAACCTTGCATTCTACATTAATATGCATTAATAAGTAAGTCAAATTAATCAATAATAGGTAATAAGTAAGTCAAATTAATAAGTAAACCATCGTATTGTAGGCGGACGTCGCGCCCCTCAAGCGGCACCCAAGGATCGTCTTTGATATTAGTGACGACGCAGGTATCTAAACGTGACAAATACCTAAGTTGCGTTATACTAAGCTACAAAGTATACCATTATACCCCCTACCATCGCTTCTTTCCTCGTTAGTTCACTGTATGAATCGGCCTGCTAACCCTAAGATTAACAATAAGCGGTAGGACAATTTAGGATATAACCGGAACTATAATGCGTTACAGTGTAAGTATCTTGATATAGCAATAACCAAATACGCTTGCAGATAAGGAGGGCGAACTGTGCAAAAAGCTGGAATCGTTGGAGAGGAAGACCAAGGAGAACGAGAGACTTATCCGGAGACTAGAAGAGGAAAACTCCCGGCTCAGAAGGCAGCAGGCGAAGGCAAGCAACTTTTCTTTCCTGTTTCTGCATTTTATTTTATTTTTTTTATTTTATTTATGCCGGAGGGATATCTGGAAAGTAGCTATGGTATCTAGATAACGCTTCTTATTTTCAACTTAGGAATAGTGAGATTGCGTAATGCAGGACATCTTTCTCATGATATCTTATAGCTGCCATCTTCCTCGAAGAGTTCTTCTCTTCCTCGAAGCTGGAAGCAGTGGAGGCATGGAGGAAAGAGGTACGTTGTCTACGAGGCAGATGTAGAGATACGATTGACAAACAACAGTTTTAAACGGAAAACATATTTCAGGATGTGCAAGTAGACCACCCTGCACGTTTCCTGTACGCTATAGATTCCTTGGTACCGTCTTCTCTACAGCATTCCAATCAGATCTTTTTGGTAGATATGTTTCATTGTCAATTGATATTGCAACTAGGTATGGCTTGTCATCCTCTGGATGGCGAAGCATAACCATCAAAACGACCCGAATATTCTAGTTTTCTCTTCTCATTCTCCCCTCTCTCTCGTCTTTCACCTCGATTAACTCTGTTCCCCTCTTGTTACAGCTTCTTGTATCAAAGTGATCTCCCCCTTTCGCTCCTTCGACATTATTCATTTTTCCTCCACAGTTTCGTTACTACTGTGTTCGCCTGGTACACTCGATGATATGAATGTCCTGTGATACTGTCCTTATTATGCTCTCTGTGTCTGTCTATCTGTGGTCGGGATATAATTAGTTCAGCATATCCCTTTACCCTAGTGAACCCGAATTCAATGTATAACACGCTGCGAATTAATCAAACAAGTGTATTCCGTCTAAGGATAACTAGATAACAACAGGACAATAGACAGGTAGACCGATCGAGAGGTCACGCAAACGAGAGAATGAGACTAGCTCACGTGCAATATGCAAAGATGGTAGGCTAATGATCAACACAGCGAGAGCGAGTAAACAAGTCGATAAAACGTAGAGCACAGACTACAGACTACAAACTAGTGTCCAGCCCGTCTGCATTATCCATATCGCATGAATCCCGGCCCGGCTACAGTATCCCGTGCCAACACTTCCCTCCTCCGCCTTTAGTGGTGCTCCACTCGAGTGATCGGCTTGTCTTCTGGCACGTGTCGGCTGTAGCCTCTCGCTTCGACGTTGTACTTTTGAACAGTGATACTCCTCCAATTCGGCGTCAATCCATTCTTCTTCTTCTTACATCCTCTTACTTTCCCATACTCGACTCCCTCCATCACACAGACTTCTCCATCCACCAAATTGATACAGAGATTCAACTTGGGTAGAGCATTCATTCCAAGAATGATGTCCGATCCTCCTCCGATATACAGAAGTCCACGAGAGTAGGTGATCCTCCACCCAACTTCACCTCCATTCGACATCTTCCAACAACTATCTTCTCGTCCGACGCATTCCATAGTCGGATTCCATTATCGAATGGCTCATAGTCCAATTCCTCTTCACTCAATCCCGAATTCCACATAAATGACTCTGGTACAAGACTCGCATCGGCTCCTGTATCCAATACAATGACCGTCTCCACTCCTCTAATATTTGCTTCCAACTTCTTCCCGATCAACTGTACTGCACCATCCTCAGGAATCCTGTCCTCAACCCGGGCAGCTCCATATACTCCTCGCAGGTGGATTCTTCTTGTCCACTACCCCGCTCCATAATCATAATCGGTTCCTCGATGACCGTATTCCCATCACACATCTCCTTGTGGGTGGCCGATGTGCCTCGTCCACTACCCCACTTCTCCTTGGGCATTCTTCCTTTCCTCTCCGTCTTGTGGGTGACCGTGGGGGTGCCGATCACTACCCCACTCTTTCCTCAGCTTGTCCTTGCTGATGACCTTCCATCGTTGATCACTACCTCGCTTTCCTCCTTCGTGGGTGATCGTTTGTACTCGACCACTACCCCACATTCCATGCCCGTGTCCCTCTCCGTCTCCAATTTCTTCATATTCCACAACTTCTTCGACTTCCTTTTCTCCATCCTCTCCTCCTTTCATGGACTCCTGGGTGGCTTCATCTTGATCACCACTACCCCAGTTCTCTTGTCCATTGCACTCGTACGACTTGCGGCCCATGTCTCCACACTTCCAACATGTCGTTGTCCGTTCCTCCATGTATCGATGGTCTTCTCTCCGAGATCGATTATCGAATCCTTGACCATCCATAGCTTCCCTTGTAACTCGGTCAATGTATTCTTCTCTCAACATGTAATTCTTCATTTCCTCAAAAGACTCTACTCGTTGGTACATGGCAAGCATACGACGGTATCTCTCCTTGAGTTCCGGCTTCTTCTCACAAGAAATCATCAGCATGAACTTCTGGTTCTCCTCCAATCCACGTTCATAGCAACTCATGCTCAGCCTCTCCAACTTCTCAAAATACGCAGCCGCTTTTCCTTCAAATTCCAGGCTGATCAGCTAATTCCATTCACCGTATTTCGCATAGTGTAAAGTACCGTTCACTGTCTTCTTCAACTCCTCCACGCATCTCTCCAAAGACGCCGTACTCCTCATCCCTTCCGGTAAGCGTTCACATTTGCAATACTTTGCCTTGCAGGAGCTCCTTGAATAATATCTTCCTTACTCGATCGGGTGCTTCACCGTAGCGAAGATTGAAGCTTTCCATGAAGTCGTCCAATTCCAATCCATCTCCATCGAATTTCTCAAGTTCCGGTAATTTGAGAGGATTTAGTCGGTAGTTGTTACTGTATCCATTCCTCATACCGTAAACTCCTCCTCCTCCATAGGAATAATCGTTCCTTTCATTCCGTTCACTTCGGTTCCTCTCCCAGCCACGATCGTATGTGGGCGTCCGGCGCATTCGGGTCAGCGTCCCTCTGGCAATGCATGTATCTCTATTGTACTTCGAATTCTCCATCCCTTTGATCATTGATCCACTTCGAGTTGATGGAGTAAGGAGATGAGGAAGTCGTGTTGTTATAGTTTACTTGAAACATAACTGGTCCGAGTTTCCAGCCAACCCTCCTTTCATACTCGTATTCCTCCCTCGAAGTTCCTTCTCCCATTGATCTCCTTCCCTCCTCCTCTCGATCCATTCCTCGTCCCTTCCTATCCTCCCGATACGAATGATCCCCTCGGTCATGTCCTTGCAAACTGAAGGTGCGTCCTATGATTCCGTCAGAACTCGACATCACGTGCGAAGTCCTTATTAATAACCACGGGGGTTAGAATAAGAAGGACGCAATCCCCGCACACGACAGTCCAATTGCTAACTGAAGATCTAATAACCAATCGCGGTTAGAGTTCCGGGCAGGTCAGTAGCAGGCTCCTTATCCAGTAATCCTCCCAAAAACTCGTCGCGAGTTATTGGGCATAGACAGAAGAACACTTGGCGTCACACGTAATACACGCGGACACAATTGAGAAACACGCGAACGAACAGTTATACAACGAATAAGAGAGCTACTTGGGCAAGACCGGTTCAGCCCCCATGTGGTCGGGATGTAACTAGTTCAGCTTATCCCTTTACCCTAGTGAACGCGAATTCAATGTATAACGCGCTGCGAATTAATCAAGCAAGTGTATTCCGTCTAAGGATAACTAGACAACAACAGGACAATAGACAGGTATACCGATCGAGAGGTCACGCAAACGAGAGAATGAGACTAGCTCACGTGCAATATGCAAAGATGGTAGGCTAATGATCTACACAGCGAGAGCGAGTAAACAAGTCGATAAAACGTAGAGCACAGACTACAGACTACAAACTAGTGTCCGGCCCGTCTACAGTATCCATATTGCATGAATCCCGGCCCGGCTACAGTATCCCGTGCAAACATATCTCCAAGATGCCGGTTGTGTTTTTTTTGCCTTGGCGTTGTCTGTTGCTATGATATACGAAAGTGCCAACTAAAAATAATGGCATACTCAAGAAATTTCGTAACCTTGAGCATATCTTGCAAAATTATCGACTTCGCCTGAGTACCTGACTGACTCGCCATGAATAGATTCGTATTTGTTTACAAGTTCAAGCCAATATTCCAGATTGCTGTTTTCTGTCGAAAAAAGAGTATGAATAAAATATATTCGATTTCCTGCTCGTGACTATGCACTTGTAAACCTGAAAACGTATTGCTATTTTGTTAGGAAATTTCTGCAGCTTAAAATAATTATTTGTTCCGGGAGTACCTCGATGCCATTTGCTTTGTTACTATGCGCTAAACGAAGTAAGATATTATTCTATTAAAGGGCCCCTCTGAGCACATTGTGATCCCTCAAGAGCGTATTTTAGACATTCCTTCAGTTTTGCCCTTTTCAGAAGATGTACGACTCCATTCCTTCAATAAACTATGTCTACCAATCAGACCGCTCGCGCGCTATTACAAGTTCCACGAAAGTTGACAAAAAGTACGCAAACGATTGCGAACTGTCTATGCAAATACGCGTGTTGATCTACTTCTCCGGCTCCAATTTTCTTGCAATTCTATTAATTTCTGCAACAGTAACACGTCAGGAGTCAATTGGACAGTGAAATCAGCGGGAATAGTTTGTTATTTCAATCAAAAGTATTAAATCGTTCCGTTTTTGAGAATAACTCCAGTGGAACCTGTAATACAGTATTCAAGAAATGAGATTCGTATTCGCGCGGTCCCTGAAGAACAATGTAACTTTGCATACAACTACTCGCTTAATTTAAACAGCAGGGAATTGCGGGAAAACGATGTAAATGTAGGATTGTAGGTTTTCGACACTGCTCGATCAAATGAGAGGAAGAAACCAGGGGGTTAAAAAGTGCTCAGAGGAGCCCTTTAAAGTGACATGGAAGCCAGGAAAGATTGCCTGTCATGTAAAGGTTTATCACCTAAATAATACAAAAAAAACAGAGCGCACAAAAATGTATACTTCGCGAGATATCCAATTTTTTTTGAATAGATTACAAAGCTATCAAAAATTTTGCAAGCATGAAAAAATATTACCATTCATGCATATTTCCAGTATTCACAACTATATTTATTATAGGCATTTATAGTGGATTAAAAAGATCCGTCGGAAAATCATTCCGAATATAAGGCGAGAGAGTGTGCAAAGGTGAGAGAATTAGACTCATTTTGGAACGGAAGAAACTGACGGATTGTTTTATTCCACTATATCTACCTTTTCGAGAATCACGAAATCGTTAGCCAGCTTCGCATGCACAGATCCATTGTCCAACCCCTCCATCTGATTTGCAGAAGTTTGCGCGGAAGGCGCAGTCTGAATTCATGTGTGTTAAACGACATTTTAATTTCTCTTTTTTTCAACTTTATGGAACCTAATAAAAATAATTACGCTACGAGCAAGTCCTGACCTGTCCTTCACCTTTCAATCCCCTTTCACTGCTAGCTCAGATAAAAGGTAAATGTTAAATAAAACTACCTCTTCTTGCTCTTTTCTCCGTCGTTCAAATAAAGTCTAAATGGTTCCTTCATCTTCTTCTCTTTTGCAAGAGCTATGAATTCGTCTTTCACCTTCTCATAATCTGAAAATAGCCATAATTGCCTATTTCATCTTGGAAATATTTAGAATAAGTGACTGTATAGCACAATTCAAGCATACTGGGAGTATGAAAGTAGGTATGACTCTTCAGGTATTGAAAAGCACGTGAGAAATGAACAGGCACACGAGCTTAAAAGATCGACGATGGAGGATTTGGCATTTCCAATCAACTTACATTAAAAGATAGCGCAAAAACATAGCGCAGATAGCGCAAAAACATAGCGCAAAAAAATATGAAGAGCAATTCTTTTGATAATAGTATCCCTCCTCAAAAGTGAACTTACCAAGCAATTCGGTGTCTCCTTCATTCTTCGCTTTCTCTGTATTAATGCGATCCATTCCCTCCCTGCAAAATCTCTCTTTTACTTATAATGCGAAACATATCAATTCACACTATACAATGTAAATTTGAACTCCTTATCTCGTAATATAATATCTTTGACAGTGAATGGCTTTCACGATGTGATCAAAATAACCCTTCCCATGCCTTCTTATTTGTATGTTCCATAACTTTTTTTGAATTTTTCTGTCACTAGGTTTATCTGTACTTCCACGATACCGTCCATATTAGATGAGCTCGTCGGGTACCATTTTATATTTGTACCGATTTTAGTTTCTATGATGAATATCAGGCCTTATCAGGCCACTAAAACAGTTCCCAATCCTGTGTGTAATCAGAAACCAATTTCTCCTCTCAATTCCCTCCCCCTGATCGGTGGTCACTTTCCCGTGATTCAAACCTGTGATCTTTTCCCTATGTATGCCTCCCGCGTTGTGAATGGTGAAAAAAGTGCTCAATCGTCGAATAAACATATTCCCGTGAAGCTATTGAAGTCTATTATCAACTTGAGATAACCAAATACTAAAGAATTCATTGAATTCGTTTATTCTGTCATGAACTGTGCCCTGTGTCTTCGTTCTCCTCTTCATTCCCTTCACTTCTTGACTGTAGGTGAAGTTTGAGGCAGAGGACCATTTCCAGATATAGCAGGAGAAATGGGAGAATCGGGCTGAAAGTAATCGATAAATCTAGAAATATAATAGAAATGTTGGAAATAGATAGAAATATAATATTCTGGAAACCGAAAAGGATTCTGGAAACCGAAATGATGCTGACATTAATTGCGGTGGAGTCCGTATCGGAGATTGTTGGATCGTCTTCGTCACACGAGTCTTCCACCGGAAACTGAAAAGAATTTGTTTTGAATCGTCAATGCATGACACTATTAAATAGATTACAAATAGATCATGTGAATCGGGTCGTGTTTCGTGCCTTCATTCGTGTTGTGATAATCTAATGAGGACACATATGTGTCGTGGGAGAGAGGAGAAAGCACGTTCATTGGTTCATTGGTTCATTCGTACCTTGGGACGACACGAATCGGTCATTATTTGTCCTCTGCTTTTGGGGAGAAGAGAAAGGGATGAAGAAAAGGGAGGAAAGAGGGGAAGGAATGGGAACACGCAAGGGACCATTCGTGTTGTCATTCGTGTTGTGTGGACAACACACCCGGTGACTAGGGTTTGGAAACCAAGCCTTTTAATCGCATTATGAGACCGAGAGAGTGATGAGGAGGATGGAAGAATGAAGAGAGTCAGACGATAAATACCCTAATCGCGCTTGGTTTTCAAACCCTACCGGTGACGAATGGAGAGACGCAAAAGGGAAACAACACGCATACTCGCCGCAACACGAGTCACATGCTCTAATTGCAAAGTTATCAAAAAATCTTGCAAGCATGAAAAAACACCTGCAGACCTCTCATGCATATCTCCAGTATTCACAAATGTATTTATATACCTTTTCGAGCATCTCGAAATCGTTAGCCAGCTTCGGGGGCATAGATCCCCCGGTCAAACCATTCTTCTCGTTTGCCGAAGTTTTGCGCGGAAGGCGCAGTCTGAATTCATTTTTGTTAAACGATATTGTAATTTCTGATCCTTTGCAATTTTATAAAACCTCATGAAAATAATTACACTGTATCCATGCTCTGTTTCAGAGAACACTTTTTCTTCTTTTTTTGTACCTAGCCTATATATTGTAAAGTTCGGCAGAATAATCATGACCAAATCGAAAAAGATCGCAAGCAAGTATGCAAAAAAGATTGTTGGTGGTTTTTTCGAGTTCTTATCGTATATGTAATTTTTTGAAGAGAAATTGGTGGCTTATGCTACCTCTTCTTATCCTTTTCTCCCTCCATCAAATCAAGTTTAAAAGGCTCCTTCATCTTCTTCTCTTTTGCAAGAGCTATGAATTCGTCTTTGACCTTCTCGTAATCTGAAAATAGTCATAATTCCTTGTTTCATCGTCGAAAAGAATATGTTACAAAAACAATGCAATGCCAACTTACTGGGAGTATGAAAGTAGGTCAGACTCTTGAGGTATTGAAAAGCACGTGAGAAATGAATGGGGACACGAGCTTAAAAGATGGATGGTCGAGGATTTGGTATAGTAGAGAGAAAGGGAAAATATAATCGTTCCGTTTGTAATGCTGATTTCGTCCTTTCAAAGCTATCTAATCAACTTCTAGTGTGAATCATGAGAAAGTCGATGTTGTAGATGTTTAAAAATTTTTTAAAAGTATCATTAGAAAGATAGCACAGTTCCTGATCTTTTAGTTATCCTAAATCACAGTTTTGCTAACAAATGAGTGAAGAACAACTATTTTGATAATAGCATCGAAAGTGAACTTACCAAGCAATTCGGTCTCTCCTTCATTCTTTGCTTGCTCTGTATTGATGCGATCCATTCCTTTCCTGCAAAATCTCTCTTTTACTTATAATACAAAACTCTTTCAATTCACACTATACAATGTAAAATTAGAACTGGTTACCTCATAAATATAATAAATTTGTCGGTGTATTTCTTTAAACTTACCACGGGAGTTCTCCAAGCAACAATTCGAAGATCATGTACATAAGAGACACGAGATCATCGTTCCTCCCGAGTTCCTTTCGTCGATGTGCGTTGATAGTACAGTAACTGAACAATGTAAGGTGTTCAGAAAATTAACCATTATTGTATGATTACCGGTTCTACACAGAGAAAAGCTTCCGTAGCTTTTCGCAGTTATTCATAATCTCACAATACATCGCTATTGAATACTATAAAAGGTTAGGAGGGACAATGTTTCTGTAACCAGTTATCCGTATTTTGTACCTTTCAAGATAAATTTGTAAGAGAAGGATGATATTCACAACAATCTAGTAGCCTACCGAGGAGTACCGCGAAACTTGACATTTCTCCGTGGTTGACGCAGCTTCGTCTTGTGATCATCGATATCGATGTACTAGAAAAGGGTATACCGTTTTTAAGATCATAACTTATATCCAATTGGCGATTGGTGATTTCTCTTACCAAAATTTCTCTGCAGATTCCAAAGTCGAAGATGTATAGCAAATCAGAACTATCCGCACCGATTGCGAAATTCGAGGGTTTGATATCACGATGAACGTATCTGAACCGAAGACAATCGTCGTTCTCAATTTAACATAATCATAGATTATATTCATTACTACTAGATCGTACTATTATGTTCCTCCTAGTTAAAAATACTATAAATTCACTCACCCGCAACAGTGCACTTCATTAAGCGAATCAATCGACTGAAGTGCCACGATTATAGTCTGATTGAGGGGAACCTTCTGAAAAAATCAACAAATGTCACATCTAAATATCACCTCTGCTCCATTTCTATCTATTTATTCTACAACAATTCATGAATTTGTTTATTTATTTTTACAATTCTCGGAATTTAAAATTAAAACATTCTAACAACCGACCTCATCCGGCCTTCGCTTTCGAATCTCTGATAACGACATTCCGAGAAGAGTCATGACGAAATAGTTGAAGTTCTTCTCCTGAGAATAATAAATTTCATTACTTATTCTTTATCTCTATTTTTATATACTTTGTAACTCAACGATCACATTTGGTTATTACCTTTCCTACATCGTACAACTGAGCGCAATGCACAGCCCCAACCGTATTCAGCTTCTTCATTACTTGTATCTGAAAAACCAATTAATACCATCTTTACCAAAATTACCAAATATTAGAGGTTCCACGGGAGTTGTCCACAAATACGGAACGATTTAAAACACTTAGTTGAAATAACAAACTATTCCCGTTGATTATGGCATCCAATTGACCCCTTACGTGTGATTATCACAGGGATAAGCGGAATCTTAAGAAAATTGAAGCCGGAGCGGTAGATCAGCGCGCGTATTTGCATAGACAGTTCGCAATAGAGTTGGCTTCGCGTATACCGTTTATCCCCCCGCACGGCATGAGTAAAGAATGAAATAGCCGTTTATCTCGTTATCGGATCTTCTCGAATTCTAATCACCCGTTTTATACGGCAAGAACCGTTTTATACGACAAGAACGTGAAAAATCCTCGCCTCTCATCTCATTCTTCCAATTTTTCCGGCTGTTTTGGTGGATATAATTCCATGATTACTTCAGTTACCTATCCCGGAAACTATTCGTCGAATATAGACCCGCAACCGTTTAAACGGCGACGAAGAATGATTAGACGCAATTCCCGTTTATACCCGTATTCGTATACAGTAAGCCAACTGTAGTTCGCAATCGTTTGCGTACTTTTTGACAACTTTCGTGGAACTTGTAATATTAACCCTACCTCCATCTTGAGAGATTCGTGAATCTTGTCAGATCCTGCCAATTCTGCCTGAAAGATACATTATAATATTTTCCATCAACAAAATGAAATGACCGAACTTCATTGAGATATTAGAGAAAGTAGATATTAATATCAATTACTAAATATCTACCTTGAGCGCTCTCCTCACAGAAGTTCTCGTAGGGCGCATCACTTCGAAGACCTTTCCGAATGCGCCCTCTCCAAGTCGCCGTGTTAGCTAAAGATGGTACAATTATAGGGACATTGGAAACTCTCACAACGAAGATACAACTATTATAGCAGCGATTACTGTAGCTTGCAAACAAGCTCACCAGCCAATTCTTATTTACGGTAGATGTTAGGCCAAGTTTAATCTGCTGTAACTTCTCGTTGTAGACCATTGAGCAACGAACCACTCACGGTGAAGGTAGAAGAGGCGAATGAGAGAGTATCTCAGTGAGGGAGAAGGGGAGGGGCGAAGAGCGGGAGGATGAGGGGAAAACAGGATAATGCAAAGTAGGGTTGGCAAATCGAGTCGTTTTTAGCCCCTTTTCAGGGTTATGTTTCTCGATAGAGTGCATGTTATACCCTTCAATCTTGCATACATGGTGAAACCTACCCCAGGAAAAGGATCCGGTTTGCCAACCCTAATGCAAAGTATAGGACCACTTGAGAATGTTTATCGCTTTATCACACATACATAACTAATTGGCAACGAATTGCGGATCCATTGTTATCACAGTTTCTCATCTACGTGCTCCGAACCTTGCCTCGAATTTTGGCCGGAAGAAGGAGCAGCTGAAATTGGCAACATTTTTTGCTCTCGAACTCGAATACCAATGAACTGGAGAGAGTCCATTCTCATGCAGACTACGTTCTTAGGCTAAATAAGACTTAGTAAACGTTAGTAATACTTACTCCTCAACCAAGTACACGTCCAGAATCTTCCGCTTCTGTTCCGCAGTCAGCGTGAAATCGCGTTTGCGGAACTCCTCTTCCTTGCCTTCCTGAGCGAGATTAATCACAAATGTGCGAACGAGCCAAAATATAATAGTTAGGACTGCCAATGTTTCCGCTGCGAGAGTTCCTACCGAAATCGGGGTTATTTATTCGGAGCACTCTTCCGCTTTCAGTCGGACTTACAGTCGGAGTCAAATGGAACTATTATAGTAGAGAAAATGGACAGATATAATCGTTCCGTTTGTAGCGCCGATTCCGGTGCCTTTCAAAACGATCTAATCAACTTCTAGTGTGTCCCATACGAAACTCTAATCGGTACTGATCTCAAAAAGCTATCCATGTTTCTGATATCTTGTCTTGGAATGAGATGGTATCGTTTCAAAGTGTGAAAAATTCGCTAAACACCGTAGCGGCGGAATCACGAATTATACGTTCCGATTTTCCAGACTATATATATATATATATATATATATATATATATATATATATATATATATATATATATATATATATATATATATATATATATTATTGCGGAAAGTTCACGAGTACTGACTGCAAGCATCGAAACGGCCTCCGAGATGCCTTCTCTTATGAACGGTTCGGCTTCCTCCGCAACCCTCTTCTTCATGAACTCCACACATTTAACTGAATGTCTTTATTTACCTTCTTTCTTAATTAATGCTTACTTTCAGCTTCGCTCATATCTCCAGCAATCAGAACGACGGCTACGGTAGCGAACAAAATCAACGACCGATTCATTTCAGCAAAAAAATCTGAAATGGACTAGAACATACCGAGTAGATAATAAAAAGCGTTAGCAATGAGTAACACTGCTGGTTATATAGCCCCGTGTTGAATCTATGATCCACAAAATACATAGTAACCCCAGATAAGCGAGAGATTTGGACACGGCCATATGGCTCATTACTAGGATGATCTGTGTACGGCGCCGGAGACAGAGAAATGAGAATGCTCACAGGCGCACAGTCTATGAAAACCATAAAATACAATGCTTTGGTATGCTGCTTACTATCGTCTTATATGTCCCGTCTGTCCGCAACCCGTCCGATCTCTCCCCATCAGATGCGCATATGGACTTAGATCAGAGAGGAATACGTTTATTTATAGGAAATAGGAATACCATGTATGGGTAATGAATAAACTATGTATGGGTAGTGAACAACGAACCAAACAATATACACGCGGACTGGCGTGCACGTGGTAGGAAAAAACGTGTGGTCTCTTTATTACTCGCGTTTTTTCGTGAGGTTGCAATAATAATAATATTATTATTATTAACACCCCACACCTATCCAGACAGTGATAGCCGACTGATCCCTCGTTCAGGCACGTAGCCGAGGGGTATACGCGGGAGGCTATATTCATAATTCAGGTAAATCAACATGGACTCCAATCTACGATGAAGATAATGCAGGTGGGCAAACTTTTTTGAGGAATATCTATTTTATTTTACGCAGTCATTCATAATTAGTGAACGGAGAATCATGGGATAGGACTTTAAAGGGACATGGAAGCGAGAAATTTTGTGAAAACGAACATGACCATACTTCTATAATATGTTTCTGAGACGATAATAAAGATAACAGTGTTTGAAAAATATTTTTTAAAAATTTCTGCGGCGAGAGATATTTATTTGTTCCGGGAATACGTCGATGCCGTTTACCTTGTTCCTATGCGCTAAACGCAGTAAGATTGCGCCTAGGCTGGGAAACGATTTTTAGGATATCTCGCGAAGTAGACATTTTTGTGCACTCTGGTTTTGGTTTTTATATTACTTAGGCGATAAACTTTCATATGAAAGCCAATCTTTTTTGGCTTCCATGTCCCTTTAACTGGGTTAGGACGAAAAGGCTTTCTTAGGCAAAACAGCCTTTTCGTCATAACCCAGTTATTACAGGTTCCACTGGAGTTGTCCTCAAAAACGGAACGATTTAATACTTTTAATTGAAATAACAAACTATTCCCGCCGATTACGCTGTCCAAGTGGCTCCTTACGTGTTACCATGGCAGAAATTAATAGAATCGCAAGAAAATTGGAGCCGGAGAGGTAGACCAGCGCGCGTATTTGCATAGACAGTTCGCAATCGTTTGCGTACTTTTTGTCAACTTTCGTGGAACTTGTATTTAATAACCCCCGTGACATTTGAGGACACGGTATTCTGCCCCAATGCAAAACCTTTGGAAAGCGAAAAATCATTCTGTAATTTCCCAGTACGGTAGATCGGTGTGCCGCGCACCACGAATACATTGTCATGAAGGAGAGGGGAATGGAGATAGACGCTAAATCTAACTTGTGTCAACCTCCGAGAGCTTCCTCTAACTCTGCAAAGATGACATCCTTGTCATTTTCGCTTTCTAAAGGTCTAGAACATTGTGGAAACATCTTGACTTAAACAGTGTGGCTCGACATGTTAATTATGTTAATTTGCTTAACATTTAGAATATTGTGACAGGGCATTCAGTCAGCTGAAGAAGAAGACTCATCTCTTTGAGGAAGGGAAGAAGTCCCGCACGGTAAGCGACTCCTTATCTAGTACGATATAAATATACTATATGCATTTATTCCAGTTTCCAGTTTTACACCTTTATCAGTGGACTATCAGTGGATTGGGTCAGTCCAAAGGAGGGGCATTTGATATAGATCACAATGTTCTAAATGCTTAGCGAACGAGCCAAAATGTTTGGGATACAATGTTTTCCGTGCGAGAGTTCCTAACGAAATCATTTTTCGACATCTCGTTCGATTAACATTAGCACTGTCGTCAGAACATTGTGAGATAGGAGAGGGTAGGAAGTTACGCCGTCCGCTCTCGGAACTACTCGAGTCGCATGGACCAGTAGCGGGAGCGGTGGAGGAGGAGGAGAAGGAGGAGGAGGAGGAAGAGCAGCTTCAGGTTAGTATTATGTGTAGAGGGATGAGGGGGGGGGAATGTGATGGCGGCAGGAAGGAGGCAATTGTTCGGGAACACCACCATCGATTGGCGCGTACTCCCCTCTTGTGTGCGACGAATGAGATAATGCGATCAGGCACGCCGAGAGAGCGGAGAAGAGTGAAGAGAATGAGATTTGGAGAGCATGGAAATGTATTCGATAGTCGCACTCTACTCCCCTCGTACGCCAAGTCTTCAGAGCGGAGGATTCTCCTTCTTATCCTTGGCTGAAACTGCGTGGCATGACTCTTGGTTGAGAGAGGAATGGGAGAGCGAACCGCACGCGAAGGAAACTGAGAGGGAGAACGAATGAACAGAGAATATCTTACTATATAACGGACACTTCATAACAATCGTATCCAGCTGAGAATGAAGACAAAAAGACTGCTAATTTTCATACAAAATAATTCTCGACTAAACTAAAAGTGGTGTGGTACACAGTAACTTTGTATGATTAGGTAAACCTTGCTCGCTCTCCGAACATTCAGAACACCGTGGGATGTAGGAAATGTTTATCCATGCTGAGGGGCGGCCGTTTCATCAATTAGTGGTTTATCTTGTACGTCTCAAGCGAAGGGATTGGCGACGAAAAGGGTGTGAAGGGCTCAGAGAAGTCCTTGAACTGCGTGCCACGCGACTCCCAGTCGTACGGGTCGTCGAACCTCAAGCGAGTATTATTGACGAAAAAGTTCAGTCAGTAAACTCATTCCTACTTTGTCTGCACTCTCTTCATACCGCTTCGCTCTCTCGTCGGAAATAGGAATGAGACGACGGACGGAATGTTTTCCTCAACCATACTAGAGTTCTCTTTTTGAAGCGTTTTTCTCGGCTATGTTTCAGACTTTTACCACAATGTTCTGACAGCAGTGTAAATGTTAAGCGAACGAGAGGTCGAAAATTTACCCTGATTTCTGTAGGAACTCTTGCACAGAAGACATTTAATCCAAACATTCTGACTCGTTCGCTTAACATTTAGAACATTGTGTTACAAATACCGGGATATGCCTACATGCTGAAAATGCTGAAACATGACCGTGGAAAAGCGTTAAAAAGAGAACCCTAGCCACTGCATTCCTGGCATTTGATTAGCGAATGGCGGTGTCCGCTGTGATCTATCGTTACTGCGTCCACAAAAATGAGTCAAAATTCGCCAATTTATATAAAAAGTTAAGCTCCTCCTCATCAGTCCAAAGAGCTACCAAAATTTGGTGAAGATCCAGCCGTTGTGGAGTAAATTCAAAATAAGTTGCCAATTCACTATTAGACACTTCCCCTTACGGTCGGAACCCTGTGTAGCGAGTACGGTGTAGAGATTAGTGTTCGGCAGATGGCCTAATACCAAATCGTGCACAATGATTTCACTCCTGCGTCTCGTCATTCTTCTCTCCTATTTATCTCGGTCCAATCTTGCACGTTCGTGACCCAATAACGACCCAATTATGATCCATTTACATTCTTATCCGCAAAAAAACTGACCATCACGGAGAGCGGATGAGGAGGCAGCCACTCTTGAGGGGAACACGACGTGGAATGAATGGAAGAGGGGATGGGACGGTCGAGGTTGACGAAGGCCGAAGGAGAGGGGATAGATTCATGGTATCGACAGATTATGACAACCTTAAAGGGTCCCTCCAACCATCTTGTTCATTCCTAGAGATAACCAATTAAGAGCGGTTGATTGATTGTGAGAGACAAGAGAGGAATGAAGAGACGCAGACGGCGAGAGATATCTTTGCACAGCGTTTTCTCAGCGACGGCGAAGTTTCAACAAAAAAGGAGAGAGTATGAGACTCAGGACATTGAGAGCTATCCAATG
>LS887530.1:50511-74400 GCA_900490955.1 Micoletzkya japonica
TGGGGTGATGAGTACATGGGGCAAGGGGGGTGGGGGTTCATTAGTTACTGGAGATGTGCGATCGAGTCCATTTAATTTTCTTGGGGGGGCATAGTCTAGAGCGGAATTCATAGCACATCATTAGTCGGGGTGGATGGGCTATGCGGGTATACGTGGAAAGGACTTCGAATGCTGGGACCGTAGATTCACGAATCGCGCTTGGTTATGTGCTCCGGCGTGCCGACGTGGCCGTTGAATTCCTTCTGCAAAGGTCGCCGTATCGATCCGCTTCCGAAAGCTATTTATTTGGTGGCGACATCGTAGTCGAGCAATTTTGTCATCATGACGAAATACTCTAGGCGTCCTCGTTGCTAACTAACCTGCGTGCCGAAGGCGACGTCGCACAGCGCACACCGGTAGTGGGTCTGGATGAGGCCGAAGCAGCCGGTGGAGGTGGCACAGACGCTCTTCTGGTGGCCGACCAGGAGCGACTCGCGCTGGAAGACGTTCGAGCATCCGGGACACGCCCAGCCCACCTGAACGAAACAGTTACACCTATTGCTATTATTATCCATTTTACTATATCACTGGAGTTTTGCTAGCATTGAACGCATCCGTATCTATCATTTTTACTGTTTTATTAGCATTGAATATAAAGTATCATATATTATATCAGAACTTTGAAAAACTGTATAAAGATGAGTCGATGTAAATTGATACGGTAATGTCTTCTGCCGTACCTGAACGTCCTTGCCCTCGAGGTACGGCGCGTCCTCCGCCGCCAGCTCGTCCCTGGCCGCCTCGATGCCCACCGCGTCCTGGAATACTTGCTGTTCTCACTGCTCTGCTTACAGTCCGGCAGTGTTCTAAATGATAAGCGAACGAGCCAAACTGCTTAGGATACGGTGTTTTCCGTGCGAGAGTTCCTACCGATATCAGGGTTACTTTTCGGGCATCTCGTTCGCTTAACATTTTCACTGTGTTGTCAGAACACTGTGAGTCTAGAGGAACCCATAAATCGTGATTCCGCCACTGCGGTTATACCGTCTCCTTTTCATTACTGTACTGTACGGCTGCTTACTGTCCTGTCCCAGCATTGTTCTCTCCACTAGGTGGAAAACCAAGCGCGATTTGCGTATTTACCGCCTGACTCTCTTCATTCTTCCATGCTCCTGATCACTCTCTCGGTCTCATAATGCGCTTAAAAGGCTTGGTTTTCAACGCCCTACTCTCTACAAGCTACAGGACAACTCGAAGCTCGTCCCATCCAGCTCGTCGTCGTACCTGGGTAAAGGTCGTCGACTCGTGCCCGGAGGCGAGATCGACGCCGATCTGCGCCATCACCGTCTCCGGAATCTGCAGCAGGGGGATGGGCGTGCCGATGACGGAGGGATCGAGCATCAGCGGCATGGTACCGGCCGCGGCCACTGAAACGATGCGATTTATTATCCATCACTTTTTGGATCCATCACTTTTTCCAACGTATTATTTCCATCACAAACTGCCCCTTTTAGGCTTGTAATGGACAGTATGAAGAGGCCAATTAGTGGCCAGATACAAGTGATATGCTGAGCGGTTCAGCGTGATCTTTTGATGCACTTTGAATGGTTTCAGCTTGACTCACTTCCTTGCAGGCCGTAGAGCAGGTTGAGCGGGAAGGGCCGGGAGGAGCTGGCCAGCGGAACGGCCGCCTTGGCGCGGCCCGTGTCGCGGACCGCGGGCGCGCGGATGCGGTTGTTCGACTCGTCGCCGTTCTCCGACCTGCAAAATAGCGTTCGTCCTCAGCTGTCGATTTTCGTAGCCCATCCTCTTCATATGCTTCTTCTATTCAGAACTCTTCCAGGTCCGGTACTACAGTATCCTTACCGTTCCTGCACCTCGTCCCTGGGCGCGTTGCGCAGCTTGGCCAGATGGCCGGCGGAGAAGACGTGCTCCTGGAGCGTCAGGCGACTGCCGTACTCAATCCCGCAGTAGGAGCACGACGTGGGCAGCGGGCGGACGTCGGCCTCGTTCGAATTGCGCGACTTGCGCTCCTTGGCCCGCGCGTTCTGGAACCACACCTGCAACGACGACGCGGTCATCTCTGCTGCCTGGATTCTGATTTATCGTCTCTTCCTGATGTGGTATTCAAGTTAATGGATAGATACAGGTTCGACGATGAGCTCAATTCGATGGGATACGGTACCTGGACGACGCGCTTGTGCAGGCCGACGTCGCGGCCCAGCTGCTCGCACTCGCTCATCGACGGCGTCTTGTAGTCAGCGAAGACGCACTTCATCACCTGTGAGAAGTGATTATGCTACTATTACCAAGCTATCGTCGTACGGTATGCGAATCTAGTGCATTGTCATAGTATGCACAGATCTTCATTCCTACATTCAGATATTCCGCATCTTTTCCCTAGGTTTCGTGAAAGGTCTGCGCCAGCTTACGTGCACTTGCTGGGGCGTCAGGTGCGTCCGGTAGCGCTTGTTGCCGTTGGTCGGGCTGCGCGGGTGGTTGGAGGAGGGCGGCGACGTGGACTCGTCCAGCCCATCGTACAGACAGTCGTCGCCCTCGGACGCCGACAGGAACGGCGAGATCGACAGCGTCTCGCCGCGGTCGCTCTGGCTGCTCAGGTCAAGTGGCACCTCGCGTCGAAGCGGATCCAGCGCGGCCCGCACCTGAACATGCCAGTCATCGCTATTATTCTTCACGTCTTGTTGGTCATGAGAAGCTACTCTTAGTATGCAAATCAAACCATGAAGGTGCTTACGTCGTCCGCCTCCGGCAACAGGTCCAGGTCAATCGGCGGGTGTTCGGGATGGCGCGAGGTCAGGTGGTCCTGCATAGCCGAGGCCGAGCGGAAGAGCAGCGCGCACAGCGGACACCGCTTGTGGAAGGACACTGAACGGAGAAGCATCAAACCTGGTTGCTCTAGGCCTACCGTATACCTGCAATCATCGGCAAGTCCAATATAACCTTGTCCCTCATAATATGCAGTTATAGCAGTAAGTAGAAGGAACTGACTCATGGGCGGCGACTGGGACGTATTGGACGATGCTGCGGAGTGCGACCGGGTCGACTCCTCGCACAGCTTCAACAAGGCTTCCGTGCTGCTCTTCCCGAGGATCTTGGCCAGATCTACGGGACCCGAGCCGGCGATGGATACGGTAGCTCCCGGCGTGACCTGAGAGGGGGCGGAAGGCTGCGAGGCGGCCGGAGACTGCAGTTCCGCGCCCGTTTCCGCGTTTACGTGCTGAACAGATTCCGGTTGATGAGCACTAGGGTTTGAAAGCCAAAGCTTTTAATTGCATTATCAGATCGAGAGGGTGATGAGGAGCATGTAAGAATGAAGAGAGTCGGGCGATAAATATGCTAATCGCGCTTGGTTTTCAAACCCTAATGAGCACGTCAGATGTATTTTATCTTATTTATTTATCAAATGCACCGTGAGGTGTGCAGCATGTAGTTGCAGGTAATATAAGAGGCACTCCGCTAGTAAAACATAATCCTTCCTAATAAGTGGCCACTATTTCCTCTTTTTTTCTTGTCTTATCTCCGTGTACAAAAAAAGAGCACGCCTTCCTTGCGCTTTGCATAGTAGTCGTTTAGCAGCCGTGTGAGATTGCAATAAAGTTATTATAGTTCACATTCACTCCTCTTACCTTTTCTCTGCCCTTAGCTAACCATACCGTCCGTGGCATGACGTCGATAAAAGAAAAAAAACGATGCAGTCCTTCTTACCTTGTTGTCGTCGTCGGCCGCCCGCGAGTCGTCCTTGTAGCACTTCTTCTGCTGGTGCTCGATCAGCTCGTAGTATCTGAACGGCCCGCGATACTCCGCCTTCCTCTTGTGTGAGCGCTATATCGGTGAGCCTCTACGAAGCCGTTCCGGTTCGCATTCGTTCTCGTCTTGCTATCCATCCAACTCACAATCGCACTCATTTGCGTGCATGTCTTTGCTGTGTTCACAGAAAAGGCGCCGCACATTGTTCTAAATGTTAAGCGAACGAGCCAAAAAGGCTTAGGATGATACGGTGTTGTCCGTGCGAGAGTTCCCTACCGAAATCAGGCGTATTTTTTCGGCATCTCGTTCGCCGAACATTTTCGCTGTGTTGCCAGAGCACGGTGGCGCCCGTCGGCTTACCGCTGGAAGACGAGGGAGCACCGCTTGCACTGGAAGTTGCAGCCGGGCGTCCGGACGAAGCGCTCAACGCCCTCGACCGTCGGCTGGTTCTCGTAGATCTTCCGCGCCTGCGACGCCACCTTCTTCGCGCGTCGTTAGCGACGCCGTGCTACCCGTGCGAAAGAGCGGAGCACGCTTCACGCGTTAGTACACGTCAAGGAAAGCAGCTCTACGGGATTGTGAGGCAAACTTGCCGTAGGCACGGAAGTTCTTCTTTGAAAAAAAATAGAGAGAGAGAGAGATTCCGTGACGGTGAAGCGCACTCCCGGTCGACCGTGATGCAACCTCACCTTCTGGCGGGCATTCTGGAACCAGACGACGATGACCCGCGGCGAGAGCTGCAGCTTCTTCGACAGCATCTCGAGATCGTCGTCCTTCGGGTAGGCCTGAACACATCACTTCTACAGTGGATCAAAAAGATCCGTCGGTAAAGCCCTCCGAATATGGTTGAGGAAAATGTTCCGTCAGTTGTCTCATTCCTACTTCTGACGAGAGAGCGAAGCGGTGTGAAGAGAGTGCAGACAAAGTAGGAACGAGTTTACCGACGGAACTTTTTCGTCAATAATATCTAGCGAGAGAGTGTGCTAAAAAGTGAGAGAATTAGACGCATTTTGGAAGCAAAGCAACTGACGGACCAGTTGATTCTACTGTTATATATATCATTCCCAATGGTATGCCTCCTTAGCACAGCATGCTCATATCCTAAATATCATCTCTGCAGTTCCATCCGTTTAGCTCCGCGTCCCCTCAAAGTGCGAATGAGTTCGCAATCGCATGAACTTGCTCTGCCTCCCTCCCTACTGTGTTCGTCCCTATTAGGCCGAGGGAATGAGGACGGTATTGTTAGAGATGAGCATTGTTCGTGAAATGGAAGGGGAAGTGTGAAGAGGAGACGAGAAGAGAAGAGAAGGGAGAGACTAATCCTCAGTGGAATGAGCCGAATTGGGAGAGAATAATAGGGAATAATAGGGAAGGACGAATGAGAGGGGGGATGAGGGTAGAGGCGAGTGAAGAGGCGCGAGGCTAATCGCATCATGAACTATTTAGTAAGATGAGAGGATCACGGCACAACTGGCCTAGTCACACGGGTAATGCCTGTTTCGAGGAACATAGTAGCTGGAGTCACGCTTTAGCATCTGTCAGCTACGAATCGTACAAGACCATGCGTTTAATTATTTACTGAAAAAGAAAACGTTTTTCATATGACCACATCTCCAATACTATTTAGCCGCCGTGGCACATCGTTGAACCAGGAGTCTTCTTCGTAAGCAAGGTCTCTAGCCCAATCCTTGCCTACCTGCTTGTCGAAGAACTGCTGGAGCGTCCGTAGCTGGTGGTCGGTGAACCGGGTTCGGTTGGCCCTTCGGCCGGTGGAGGACGACGACGAGGATGACGTCGGCGTGGGCGTGGTGGCCGGCACGGAGGAAGCCGCGCCGGGAAGCGAAAGGCCGCCCGCTGCAAGGACACCCGAGTAGAATTTACAGCTGATATAAGTCAGGCACACAAACTAGTATACTGCATAAAAAGCATATGTAAATTGGTATATAGCTGTGAACTTTTTCTTTGTGTGTCGTAGAAATAAAGAGCAATAACCGCGTACCGGCCAGCATCGAGGCGATATTCGCGCCGTCGGCCAGCCCGAAGGGGAAGGCCGCCCGGCCGTCGCCGATGGCCGACGACAGCATCGACTGCAGGCTGAGGGCGGAGGAGGCGAGCGAGGCGGGCGTCGGCGTCGAGGGCGAGTCCTTCGAAGACGACGACGACGACGGCTCCTCCTTCTTCACCGCCACAACCTCGTCCTTGGGCGTCGCGAAGGACTGCAAGCCGTTAATGTTAATCTTAGCCTCTTTCAAGCTGTACACCTATCTAATTACGGCTGTTCCGCCGCTCTTAAAGCAGCCTGGTAAGGAAAAAGTTATAGAGTCACGGGCTGATCTCTTGCTTTGCATATCTCAAACCAGGGCTGTACAGTTCGGCTGTCGCTATGTCCCGGAACGAATCCCGTTGAGATGCATAGTGGTGGTATAAACCGATCCGTCCGTTGCTCTCATTCCAAAATGCGTCTAATATACTCTCACTTTCGCACACTCTCTCGCTCGATATTCGGAACGGTTTACTGACGTATCTCTTTATTCCACTATATCGTGCAACAACGCGTTATCGTATCTCCCCTACGCGTCCGCGTTGTCTGTCTCACTCACTCTCTCTGTGTACACGCACCCCGTTCAACCCATTCATCTTCCCCGATCCAAATGCCATGTCATTATGTCGCCGTCCCCCCCCCCTCCTGTTCGCATTCTGTGACCAATCGATAGTTATCGCCACTTCATCTCATCAGCGGCAAATAACTAATCGATTCCTCTATGTGGCTCGCCTTCCATACATCGGCAGCAATGTGCGAGAGCACACTATGCATGAGGAGAGTGAGATTCTTTTATTGTACTGCAAAGGTGGCCAGGAATTGGTGAATATTTTGGGAAAAGAATCCGCGGAGGTCACCAATAATTGGCAATTAATGTCGATAGATTAAAGGCTTGGTCACCTCAGCATTGAGCGGGACGACCTTCGCCTCGCCCGTCTTCTCGTACGCCTCCAAGTCGATGCCGACGCTCGGAGGGATGGAGAAGTTGTAGGGCGAGTCCTTGTCGCGCTGACGCTCCTGCAACACCATTGTATAAGATAGATAGATTGGTAGGTTTTTGTATTAATCGCTCTTGTGACACCACTGCATAGTATCCTCGATGCTGTGCTCATTGCCACCAGAGTAGACTCTCCAGCGATCAGGTAAGCGTGTCTTGCCTTGAAGAGGGTGTTCCGGAACCAGTGCTTGATGACCTTCTCCGGCAGCTGGGCCTTGATCGACATCTCCCGGATCTGCTCCTCGGTGGGGGAGTTGTTGATGTCGAAGTACTGACGGAGCACCTGCACAATACCATCTCGTAAGAGACTTGCGATACTTGAAACATTCTCATGTATGCTTCTGGATATTTTCTATAGCTAGTAGAGCTACCGAATCCGCATCCAACTCATGCGTTCGCTCAACTCATCATTCATAGTGATCATAAATCGTAGGGTTTGAAAACCAAGCTCTATTATCGTATTTATCACCTGACTCTCCTCATTCTTACATGCTCCTCCTCACTCTCTCGGTCTGATAATGCGATTAAAAGGCTTGGTTTTCAAACCCTAATAAAACGCGTGGTTTCCCCACCTCTACCAATAAGTCCCCTCGTACAACATCTCCCCGACTACACACCTCTTCCTGTTATTCTCCACTCTGCATATCACTTCCCCCCCTCTCGCAATGCATAAAGCCTCTCTTCTCATTCATTCATTCATTCATTCATTCATTCATTCATTGTCCATTCCACCACTCTCCTCTCCCCCTCCTCTCTTCCCTTATTTGTCACCCGATCCATCGTAATCTCTTTATGGCTCCGTCCGATGGAAGAGCGAGAGGGAGGGGAGGGGGAGATGGTCTAACAAGCAAGCGAGACAGAGAGTGAGAGAATAAGTCGACTGATAGTCGCGTCATCTCGACTATTTGTCGAAGCGGGAAGTTGAAAGATAGGCATAGAGCATTTTTCAGCATCAATTGAGCATCAACGTCACTCAATATCTATGGGCTGCACACTTATCGACTCTTTGTGTAAGAACTAAATTACTCGACAAAGTTCCCCCCGCACCTTTCGTACTACGAGACCCGACGGAGCCATCTTCCCCCCCCCTCTTTCCTTTCCTTTCTTCTCCCTTTCCCTCCTTCGTTTCGCAAAGTTTACACCTCCATTTCGCTCCTTGTTCTCCCTCTACTTGCTCTCTTTCACTCTCTCTCTCTCTGCTCTCTCTTCTAGCCACACTCCCTCTCCCCTCTCTCGCCGTCGGCGCTCTCCCTCCGTACCCGCTCTCTCCCTCCCGCTCCCCTCCCCCTCCCCATAGCTTCACGCCTAATTACCCGTCCGAGCACCAGCCAATGAGCGACCCCCGGAAGTGGGCGGAGTCTCGACTCATTAGCGGAGAGACAAGGGAGGGAGAAAGGGGGTGGGGTGAGTATGGTAGAGCCCCAGCTCGGCACTCTCACGAGAGACAGACCAAGTGTTTCTTGTTAGCAAATCCTGGGCAGCGGTCTGCGCATTGAGCCCCACACACACAAAACGGTTAATTCTATTGTGTACGGCAGGTTTGGGCTTAGCTCTTGTACTGTGTAAGTCTACGTACGTACGCTCAGGCATGGGGCCAATTAGCTAAGATAGAGCCGAGACTATATACATTTATCATCGGGTTTACCGAAACGAAACGTTTCATGCCCCAGCATGTCAATAAATATATGTATAAGTGTAATAGTGACCATTTAACAGGAGTGTTGAATCACTATTATACTTATACGACGACTGCGCTTACCTTCAGCTGGTCGTCGGTTATCCTCGTCCTCGCTCGCTTCTGCGGCGACTGCAGCGCGGCCATCTGAACCCGAGCATTGCGTTGATATGATCTTAGTTCGTCCCTAGAGCTGCATCCGAGCAATGATGTCGCACACTGCCGAGTTACTACTGCCGTCGGCTCGGCTCACGTACAATATGGAGAAATCCCGCCCGGCGCACTCTAATCGGCATGCCTTCAGCAGATGCTGATTACATCTTTCATGTTTATGCATCATTGTCTATCAGTAAAGCCCCCCCCCCCCGCACCAATCCCCGGTGACCCCAACACCTGGTCCCTGCCCTGCTGATCTTGATAAGGAGTCTAAAGAGATAAAGAGTATCTCTTTCTCTTTGTAACCGCGTTCCTTCGTGAAATTGCAATAAAATTATTATTATTATTATTATTATTATTATTAAGAGCGTAAAACACTAGAACTTGAAAGCCCCCCCCGCGCACCTGGGCGGAGCTCTGCATGCGCATGAGGTTGGCCATGAGATCGGCGGACATCAACTGGGGCGCCGCGAAGGGGAAGGGCAGGCCGCCTGCCGAGGCCGACAGCATGTTGAAGAGCGCGAGTTGCGAGAGGTCGGCCGAGGGCTTCGAGGAGGCGTCCTGCACGGGCAGATCATACGAGTCACCCCCGGAATAGGACATCGACCATCCATCTTAGTTGCTTATTAGGCGATTTCATCATCATGACAATATAGACCAGACTGCTTTCAGTGTGGCTGTGTATCCTTGTGTTGTACAGAGGTTTGGTCGATATGTTTCGTTACCTTTGGCAACGAGGCGCGTCGTTGTTCAAAATAATGCTAGAAATGTCCGCGCATCTCTCGTACCCCAGCTCCCCCCCCCCCCACCTCACCTCAATCTTGGCCTTCTTCTCGGGCGGTCCGTCATCGGACGACTCGTCATCTCCACTCGTCTCCTTCATCTCCCGCTCCGCCTCGTCCGCCTCCTTCCGCAGCCGCTCGACAAAGTCCCGCGACGACGCGGACGGGAAGGCGCCGACGTGGCACGTCTCCCAGTGCTGCTTCAGCGCCTGAACGAGAGAGTGAGAGGTCGTCTTGAGAGCTTGAGAACAACCGCATAGTAGGCTTCTCTGTTTGACGCCTTTTCTACGGCTACGTTTCAGTGCTCACGCTCTGTAGGCATGTCGCGGTATGTATAGAGGTCTGAAACATAACCGAGAAAAAGCGTCAAAAGCGAGAACCCTACTGTATAGGTAGGTACGTTCAGGCGTGTTACCTATACAGTATGAGTACCCTACTGTATAGATAACACGTGGAAACGTCACGGTGCCTAATACGACCTTCCTGAGAGATACAACTGCAGGGAAGAAGCAAAGCATTGCCCATTCTAACGTTTTGATAGTTATGCTAAATACCCACAACCAGGCTCAGGTTCGTTATCAATGGATCACGAAACGTAACCATCAAAACCCCGCAAGGAATGCTACGACTATATTGGTAAGGTTTCTATGGTATGATCCACACAGCACGTCGCACTCTCCTCCTCCCAATATCTAATCACCGGGAATCGTACAGTCACACCGAATCCGGTAATTGCAGTGGGGGAAGGGGAGGAAAAGGGGGGAAAAGGGGGGAAAAGGGGGGTGCCCGCTTCAGTGCCTTTAATTGCGCCTATTCCCCCTCTCCCTCTCCTCTTCCCCCCATTGATTGGCAATCACAACGAGCGCCGAATGAGAATGAGTGAGAGAGATACGGCGAAAGAGGGGAGAGACAGCCCAATCAAATTCGCGTTGCCCGATTAAACCATCTCTCCCCCTCTCCACTGTACACTTTCATCCCACTAACGACCGCACAGGATTCGATACGGTGCAGATCAAGCTAGGAAATGCGTGGTGGTGGTGTGCCGGCGGGCGACGTTTCGCAAAGCTCACCACGACGCTGTGCATGGTGATGCCGCACTCGGCGCACGCGGACTCGGCGGCGCGCGTCCAGGCGTCGTCGGACAGCGAGGCGAGCCGGCCGCCCTCCTGCAGGTCGCGCGCCTGCGCCATCACGGCCGGGTCGGCGAGCCTGCAATTAGCACGAATTTCAGATTGATTACGGTATCTATGGGTATACTATATGAATGGATGACTTAACGATTTTTGGAAGAACAAGCACGACTGCTGGTCACCCTTTCCTGTTCACATGCATTCTTGACCGCTCGGTCACACGATATTCTAGTGTATACTGGAATGTCATTCCCCGGCGGCCTACACTCAGAGAAATTTGTGGGGAACATTTCCCCACGATTTGCACTTTGGGAATAATTCACCAGACGGCTGGGGAAATTTCGGCTATTTGGGGAATTATTCCCTAGCGGGCTGGGGAATTTATTCCCGAAGTGCATTTCGTGGTGATATTTGTGGTGAATTTTCGCTCAGTTTACCTCTCGAGCATGGCGAACAGGGCCCGCTCGTCCTTCGGGGCGGCCGTGCCGTCGTCCTCCTCGTCGGCTGAGGTCTCCTCCTTGACGGAGGCGTCACCTGAAGATATCAGAGTAACTACAATAAAAAAACGTTATGATCGAAACTGTCTGATTCTATGGTTGACGAAAACCTTCCGTCCGTCGTCTCATTCCTATCTATGACGAGAGAGCGGAGCGGTTTTGAAGAGAGTGCAGACAAAGTAGGAATGACGTTTACTGACGGAACTTTTACGTCAATAATACGTAAGCGGCTGTAGTTACACACAGAAGAACGACGCTCAAGTGCGCTAAGGAAGTTGCTGCTCCGCAGACGCGTCACCGGATCGTCTTCCCCTTTCTGTTCCAGCCACGAGTGAGTGACGAATGCTTCCCGCACTACGGCGAGATCAAAAGCGCGGCCCGCGCGTGATTGGACCACCATCAAGGCGCTTGCGAAACTGTCGTTACTGTGCTTTGCTCGAGGCTAGTCACTACTTCCCCGTCAACATGCATCTACTCATCTCTAGGCGCTGGTATGCCAATCATGTCCAGGATCTTTCCGTTAAGAAGCACCTAGTGATTTCTAGGCGGCGCATATCGTTGGTATGCCAAATCACCTCCCCCCGGATCTTTTCGTCAAGAAGTGTCTAGTGACCTCTAGGCGCTATACCAAATCATCGCCTTTCAGCCGTTCCTGACCATTGGAGGAGGAGGGCTGCTGCTGCTGCATGAACTGGAGCATCTGGGCCATGTTGAGCATGTGCTGGGCCATCGCCATCTGGGGAGCGGCCATCTGGGGCGACGACGACGACGAGGGCTGTAAGAGGAGGGATGAGGGGGGAGTCACGAGGGGTACGGAAGGGAACGAACTGTCGACGAATAGCTTATGAGTGCGAATATCGAGGTTATACGTCGGATTTCAACGGTTGTGCTACACCCTTCTGCTGTATGAATGCCGGGCCTAAGCAGAGTATGAGAGCAAGAATGATACGTATGGATGCGAGCTACTACGCTTTGAGTGATCGAGCATATATATAGCTAAATATAGCAGCTACGCGTGTAGGCAGTTAAGAGCCACCAATATCACTAGGTATCGACGAAAAATTCCAAGTATGACCCAATGACTGCAGGTAGTACGTTAATAGTTGTGAGACTTTGTATATAGGATCACGATGATCGATGATAGTTGCCTATTACACGGAACGGCCGAGATATATGTTGACGATCGAGCAAGGCGTTCGAATGGAAAGAAAGGAGGGGGGAGAGATGTAATAGAAGGGGGGAGCCGAAAAGAAGAGGACGAGACGATGAGAAGATGAGAGAAGACAAGCAAGGACTCCCTCCCTCTCTCTCGATACAAGGGGGGAGAGACGAGGAGTGACGACGGGAATAATAGGCAATGAGAGGTGTGTGGAGGGGAGAGGAGAGGCGAGGGGGAGCCAATATGAAATGAAATGAATGAGACGGACAAGCCGACGGTCTGGTGATTCAGATTGAAGAGCGATGAGGGAAGAGCGGCGATGGGATGGATGGGAAAGGGGAAGGGATCCTATTGATTAGCGTAGACCATTCGAGTTCCTTTCAGGGCTATAATTCAATATCAGTTGATCATTACGATTATTATCATTATTCATTATGATCATCTCAGCCTAGATAGTTCTCCGGATAAGGACGAAGCCTGGCTATCAGCAGCTAGTATGGTTCATGGGGCTCAGGAGACATTGATAGAGTATGACTAATCACAAAAGGTCGCCAAGGGCCATCTGTAAGCTAGAATATTGCCCGAGGCTACCTGTGAGCTTGCGACGACTCCCTACTGTCCGCCGGGCCAGCGACTTGGCTACAGGGGACGGAAGACAGAGAACGCGAGAGGCGAACAGTGTGAGTGTGCAGAGTTTCCCCGATCAGTAGTCCCCATTCCCATGCCACGCGTTTAATTATGAGTGGAGGGAAGAGGAGGAGAGGAGGGGACAGGGGAGGAGGAGACATACATTACAGCATACTAACGACGACGCTTTTTGCTGTCGGACACATACAGAAACTCTGTGTGACAGCAAACTGGTTTGTTGGCAGGCATGGTGCGAAAGGGATATGATGAGTGTCAACCTTGATGATAAAGGGTCAGCAGTAGGACGAATTTACTGACTATCTTTGAACTGGCATCATAGGAACGGCAACGAATGAGTTGAACAGCACGGTGATGGCGATTTTCGTGTCAGCTTTAACTTATACATGGTGGTACTGTGCAACAAAGTGTCTAGGGAAATCCCCGATGAGTACTCAGCAAGAGCTGGACTACCGTATGCGCTCAAAGAACAATGCGCATCCCAATGAGAGCAGAGTGAGCGAGGAGAAGAAGAAGGGGAGAGGAGGGGAGAGCTGATGGGACAAGGAGAATGTGTGTAAGAGTACCCGCTCTGCAACCTTCTCTATCCTCTCTCTCTCTGTCTCTCTCCCTCTCTCTTCTCTCCGTCTTTCTCTCTCTCTCGTCTCTCCTCTCCCTCCCCTCCCTCGCTCTCCCACCTCCCTTGCTCCTCCCTTCCCCGAGCCCTCTCATCTCCTCAAACACTTCGATACCGTACCACTCATTATTTGATGATATTCCATAATTGTTCACACTCATACGCGTATTCAGCGCACTTTACGATCCATCCTCTCTTCTCTCCCTCCTCTCTTTCTCTTCGCCCTCCCTCCCTTCATCTCTTGTGTGCATGCTCTCGGACTCTCGTCGCGATTGTTTGTCTTACTGTAGAAGGAGAGCCCAAGAGAGAAGTACTACTCGACATGTGCAGCGATTGAACCACCGATTCGCATTGTTCGCCCAATCTTCAGACTTGACTGGTTCCGTTAGCTATTTATGCCAAACTTCCGTCAAAAGAACTCATAAGAAGTGGCTGATCGGTGTATAGAAGTTCGTTATGAGAAGAGATGGTGGGCTTTCTAGAACTGTGATCACTTTTTGAAAAACTAAAAAGCGAACAAGTCCCTCGTTCCCTTCCTCCGTCCACTTTCATCTCATTCCCCCTCCCCCCCTCTTTTCTACAGTACAACACACTGGGTAGTGTGTGTGTGCCACTCAAGAGCGCACGAAATGAGGTAATTGAGTACGGTAATTAGGGTGAGAGGAAGGAGAAGGGGGGGGGAGGAGGAGGAGGTAAGAAATGGCGAAGTGGGTAGACGATTGAGAGGGAGAGGGTTAAGAGGGAGCGAGAGAGAAGGCAGAAAGAATGGAGAGGTACTCCGATACGTACTAGGGTCCTCTTTTTGACGCCTCCTTTTCACGGCGACGTTTCAGTTTTCATGCTCCGCATAGCATATCCCGGCATTTACAGAGGTCTGGAACATAACCGAGAAAACGCGTCAAAAACGAGAACCCCAATACCACTAATACGCACACTACGGCGGCGATCGATCGATCAGTCCCCAATAGTAATGAGATTGTTGAAAGAGGGAAAGGGGGGGGAGAGCATTGGAGGGAGGGAATGAGTAGGGAGATTGTGATGACAGGGAGAGGGAGAGAGTAATATCGAGATATCGAGATGGGCAGGGGGAGAGGGAAGGGGACAGATAGGATAGGGATACGGGGGGGGGGGGGAGTTGAAAGCTGTCTAAACACGACGCCAACCCCCCGTATGTCGCAGTCTCATTAGGGCTGAAGAAACTGTCCGGCGTCCTTTTTTCTCGAATGAGATTGACGCGTTTTCAGGGAAGTAGTGGCTAAAAGTTAGTGAGAAGACAGAGCTACAACGCAAGCCTGAGTCTAGTCTAGTCTGCTTCCCTTACTATGAGCTTATGAAACGCATCCTTCGAGGAGACAGTATGGGCGGCCGTGATCACTACAACACGGTGTTTAATAGCCTATCAAACTCTCTCCCGCTATTATTCATCTCCCCCCCCCCCCGTTTCTGCCAGTGGAGAATAGCTGTGTCACAGCATTCTACCCGGTGAAGAATGTGTCTAATAGCGAATTGACCACTGTTTTTGAATTTACTCAGCAATGGCTGAACAAAAGTGCGTCAAATTTTCAGAACGTCTTGAACGCATTGTGACGAGCTTAAGTATTTAAATTCATAATTTTCCATTCACTGGTTCGCCCACAGGATCGGATCCTATGGGCGGAAACCGCTATTCGCTAATCGAACGCTAGGAATGCTGTGGTGTGAACGTGCCCACTTACGCTCGCCCGCCTTCCGAATCTCAAATCTAGCCAAGAATGAAGGGCGGAAAGTTTCCCGGATATTCCTGAGGCCATAAGAGCTATGCCTCGAATCTGGCCTTTTCAAGGGCTGGCAAGGCTTAGCATAATACACAAAACGTTTACCGGAAATCACGATGACTCGCCGATTCCCCCCCGATCATAGCTACTACTAGTAGTACGAGAATCAGCGGTCAGGCTCGCTAGAGCAGCGGAACTGGCAAAGGCATGGTGAAGGACGGGGTGAAGAAAGAGGAGTGAGCAAGAGGAGAGGAGAGGAGAGGGGGGGGGAACTCATAATAAGACACCGTTTCTTCAGGCCGACCCGTTCGACAGAGTGGCAACTGTGGTCGGCCGAGAGAGAATCTATCGCTTGTGAGAGGCGGAACAATGTTGATCTAAGGTGCAACTACTTACTCAGACCAGAGCTCTAGTTTAAGAGCGGTACAGATACCCTGTGGGCATCTATAATAGCTACTGGCAGCTTGCCCGTTGATACGTATGACTCAGGAGACTACGGAGAGAAGGATGCGGACAGCTAGCCAAGGGAAAGTCGATTACTCGACATGTCTCAATCGCGAGACACAACAGCACAACGCTCTTCGCTCGGAATGGAAAATGAGTAAACACAGTCTCCTCTCCCTCCTCCCTTCTCCTCTCTTTCCTCTTCTCCCCACAATGGGTTGCCCCCCCCCTCGATCGACGCAGATCATTGTTCAAACAAATCAATTAAAGGCAAGTTTCGAGGACGTTGGTGCGAGCGGGTAGGAGAGGGTGCGAGGGAGAGGCGAGGAACAGAGAGAGAGAAGAGGGAGCGGAGAGAGGCGGAATAATTATACCAGCCTGAGCGAGCAAGAGGCAAAGCGAGAGAGAGAATGACGGCATGCCTGCCTGCTGTCTCCCTCCTCCCTCTTCCCCCCACTCTTTTCTCTTCCTTCTCTGACTCGAGCGAGACTCGAGACTACCGTAATCTGTGAGGGAACGACTGCCGCACATTCGCATACTGCACTACCGAAAGCAACGCTCGAGCATCTACCATAAGCTATCCTCCATTCACAGTGTTCTAAAGGCTAAGCGAACGAGCCGGAATACTTTGGGGTACGGTGTTTTCCGCGCGAGAGTTCCTACCGAAATCGGGGTTATTTTTAGGCATCTCGTTCGCGTAACATTTGCACTGTTGTCAGAACACGGTGCATTATAGAATGAAAAAAAACCTGAAAATCTCCTAGCGTGTTTCGGGCTATATATATATATATATCTGTGATCAACGTACCGCCTGCAGATTCCCTCTGGCATAAGCTGTCAATAGCGTGTTGCTCCTCTTGCAGTCTTTTTCGCCTAGGCTACGTTCAAATGCGTCTCTCGACTAATGTATGCACGTACACTATACCCATCACTTTACATGGTGAAAGCCAAACTGCGCGGGGCTTCTGTTATCACGCAATTATAGCTGATCCCTCACCCTTTGCAAACCAAAATATCGGGTGCATCTTCTACTATATCCAATAAACTTCTCTGTACTTCTTATACCATGCAGCCCTAGCAACACGACCTAGGGTCGTCCTCTACTAAGCCTCGTCCTCCACCGGGTCTTCCAGTAAAACGATTCTGTGTTCTTCTGATATCATGCAGCCCTAGCATTCTCTATAATAGCATACCTCATCCTCCACCAGCTCCCGTATCATCTTCTGCGGCGCGCCTCCGGGTATCTCCAGTATGGGCCGGTCGAGATCGACGTCGCCCGAGGCGACCAGCTCCGCGATCGAGGCCATGCGCTGCTGCAAGCCAACTCATATGAGCGGGGATCATGCATGCCCTGAGGCGATAGCCTGGTTATCAAGAGTCAGCAGAATCATTGAGCCATCTGTGGCTCGGGATATCTGTGACTAGTCCTATGAAGGCAGGACTGAGAATGGTGTATGCCCTGCGGCTAGCTGGCAGATATTGTATACGGGAAGCGGTGCTAGAGTGGTGCTAAAGCGTCGAGTGCTGGGATACGGTAATCTGCTCGGGTACTGTAATCTGGGGACCTGGTGCCCGGAAGTCCGCAGATGGACGTCGAGGGAGGACGACGTGGCGAAGGCGCACGAGCACAGGTTGCACCGGAAGGCCGACGACGACGACGACGAGGAGGAGGAGGAGGGAGGGGTGGTGGTGGTGGTGGTGGAGGACTCCAGCAACTGGAAGGGAGAAGGGGGAACTGAGGGAAGCTGGGAGTTAGGGTTTGATAACTGTACGCTGTAAGCTGTTTACTTGTCTTCAGGGACGGTAAGAGAAAAGATCAGAGACAAAATTTTAAAAAAAAACGGAAAAAGAGGTTAGCTTGATAAGCACCAAGTGTGCGTGGAAGACGGACGAAGTATAGATATCTGTGGGAGGTGCAGAAGCTCTCTAGCAAGTAATAAGAGGAAACTGAGGGAAGCGTGGTGGCTAGCCTGCTTTGGCTGTCTACTTGGCGTAGAAGAAGCGAAGGTCAGAAGCCCCGTGCGCAACTCAAGTCCGGTGGTACTCTCGAGGGACGATAGATAGTTTGAACGTTGTTGCGATAATGGACCCTCTCTTTGAAGAGGAGTGGTTAACGGCCGGCAGTTGTTGTTCTTTCCCTCTTACTCTCTTACTCTCTCTCTCTCTCTGTTACTCTTTGACTCTCTTCCCTCCCTCTCACTCCTTGTTCAATCTGTGCATGCATGCACGCGCGTGTGTGTGTGTGTGTGTGTGAATCACCTTGTGATTAGGACAGCGAGAGAACGAGTGAGAGAGATGAGGAGGAGGAGGAGGAGGAAGATGCGTAATTACCGATTGAAAGGTTAACGACGGACGATTGGGATGGGAGGAGGGAATGACAAGAGAACGAGCAAAGTGAGCGAGCAAACACAAATACTGTAGAGGAGGACGAGAGGTGGGCGGACGCTCTCATTACAGGACCTTAGCGAGGAGCAGCTCCATGAGTAGGGCATTCAGCCTGTTTGACGGTTATGGTCCACGATCAACTGATAACAAGCCAACACAGTGCTCTGACAGCAGACAGCAGTGCTCTCTGTTAAAGGGCCCCCTCCAGGCAATATCTACCATATACATTTTTCGACATCATTGGATAGCTTTCAATGTCCTGAATCTCATCCTCTCTCTCCTTTTTTTTGTTGAAACTTTGCCGTTGCTGAGAAAAAGCTGTGCAAAGATTTCTCTCGCTGTCTGCGTCTCTTCATTCCTCTCTTGTCTCTCGCCATCAATCAACCGCTCTTAATTGGTTATCTCTCGAAATGAATGAGATGGTTGGAGGGACTCTTTAAGCGAACGAGATGCCGAAAATTAGCCCTGATTTCGGTAGGAACTCTCGCGCGGAATGGTGGATGAAGCATAGCCATCAGTAAGACCCGAATGGAAGGCTCTAGATACGAGGATAAATAGGTCCTACATCGAAGCTCAAGTCATGCATACGATGGAATTTCAGCGCAGGTTTCATCTAATGAATCGCAAGCAGCACTCAAGCTAGCTCAGACTAAGCTTCGCTTAGTAGTCCTCAGGGCCGCTTCCTGTCCTATGATGTCTCTCTCACCTATTCCCCCCCCTCTCCGCTTCCCTCCCCCCATTCGAGGAGGTGCCGAGTAAATTAGTCTCAAACTCAGGAAATTGCTTGCGCCCCCCTTCTTGCGGGAAGTGAGGTGAGGCGGCAACCAAAGGTGTGCGAATGAGGAGCGAAATTATTGGAGGGTAAAGGGGGGGCAGTGGCTATGGCAGTGGCAAGGTCTGGCAACAGCTTTCAACTACACTATAGGAGTACGTTGGAAAGGCATGAGCACTGCCCAAGCAATGGTGGCACTCTAGCTATCAAGATCAAGATTGATGTATGATAGGCTATGTACCATAGCGAAGACGCAGCAGGGAAGCATTCGCACAAATTCAGAAGTAGATAGAGTCCGGGTGCACTGATTCCATTGAATGAATGAATACCCATGGAAGGACAATACGGCCGGATCTCCTGTCCCTTCGCTTCCCTTCCTAACTCTTTCCCTTTATGCCTCCACTTCCCCTTTATCGTAGGGGGGGGGGGGATTCGACGCGCGCCGTAAGCACGGGTGACCTCATTTGTTGATTGAATGAATCAGATGAGGATGCATGGGAGAGGAGGAGAAGGAGGAGGACAGAGGAAGGGTATAGATAGATAGATAGGTGAAGGAGGGGAGGAGAGGTGCGAGAGGGAGAGAGTAAGGGCACTGTGAGTTAATCGCAGTAGATTGAATGGGAAGAGGAGGGGGAGAAGAGGCGAGTCTTTGTCACACCTCACCGAGCGACGAACTCCTCTATCGACAATGAGTGGAGGGGAGGAGAAGAGGAGGAGAGACGAGGAGGTGACCGGACACTACAGTAGCCCGTGTGATCAGCTAGGAAGGAGAGGGGAGAGGGGAGATGTTTAACTGACCAAGGGTCGAAGAGGGTGGTGCTCTGAGAGGTATGAGGACGGCAAGCGAAGAAACGCTAGCTGCTACTGGATCAGCATAGATGAACTCAAGCTTGATCGTATGAGGCTAGTGGAGGTTCATGCATATAATCTAGTATGAATGGGCCAAGGTTGATGAAATCCCGAAGTTTTAACAACGTGTTGCGCTAGATTTGGAGCCGAGGTGCGAACTACCAATGGATGACCATCGGAAGCCCACTCCTCTCATATGCGTCTAAATGCGGTCCGCAAGGACGAGTTGCACCTAGTGTGCAACTGGTTATGAGGGAGAGTTTGAGAATGAGGAATGGTCAATAAAGACAGAGAAGGGGGAGGGGGAGGACCGTGTGCGAGTAACAAAGCACACAGACACACGACTGGTTATGGGGTGAGGAGGAGGAGGAGGGGACGATGAGCAAATTAGTAAAGTGTATATGGGAGAGGACGGGCGATCACGGACTAAGCGAATCAGACACAGGGTCCTGTGAAGGGGACTAGGCTGTAGAGACGTTTCAACGTACATGTCGTGCTTGAAGACTGTGATGGATAACAGAGATTCCAAAGTGAAGCTTCAAGAGCAAGACGACAGTCAGTCAGATCGGCAAGGCCCGAGTCCCTAACACGGGGCAAAGTCACACGATGAAGGCGGGTCAACGAGTGCGCGTCCTCCACAGCGGGTTAATCTACAGCCCCCCCCTCTTCACTTCTTCCCTCGGTTATGATACCCTCTTGGCCGAGGGACACAGAGGGAAAGGTATAGGGGTGCTCAGAGGGGGGCGATGCAGGGAGAGACAGAGACTGAGAGAAGGCAGAGCGAGAGACGAGGGGAGAAGAGAAGACGAGACGAGAAGAGAAGAGGAGGGGGTGCACAGGTAACAATTCATTCAGCAACAAGAGGGGGAGAGCCCCCCTTCGAGACAATGCTGTGGTCGATCGGGATCAAGGACTGAGGGGGAATGAGAGAGGGAGAACGAAGGTGAGTGTGGCGAGAGGGGGAGATGATACTGCTGGCTTAGGGACAGACTATAACAAAGCGCCTTGATGACTCTGCAGGAATTAGGCGATAGTGAGTCGATTCATCAACACGTAGAGGCGTGTGCGTGTGTGTGTGTGTGACTCGCCTAATCGGTTCCTCGGCAATCCGATTATGCTTACCTGTAGCGAGAGGTCGACCCCCGTCGACTCGAGGTGTCGCTTCGTCTTCTCGAGGTGTTCGAGGGACGAGAGGTGCGCCTCGAGCGAGGCCGAGGTGGGGAAGGACTCCGAGCAGAGCGAACAGCTGCAAGGCTTATCACTTAGTAGGAACGATTTATTAATTTGTTCTACTCGGGTTTTCATATTCATGTGAATTCATATTTATTATTTGTTGATACACACTTGCGGCGTTAAATATATTATTATTAGAGATGATCAATCATTGCGATAGAGCATAGTGAGTCGCTCTCAATGGAAGGTGTCGAAATGCTCGGGAAACATCCTTGTCATCAACTGGGGTGGTCATTTCATCAACTCTCATTGCGTGCTAATCAAGGTTGATGAAATGGCCGATTTCCCCCCGAAATGCTAGAGCAGTTTTGCAGACCGACCAACATGCGAAGCGGTTCCGTCTGCCCGGCGAGTAGTATCGCTCTTTAGGCAGTAATGAGGCAGGTATTGCGCAAGCCATACGGGCGGGACATGGTCACGGACGGACGGACGGACTATCAATCTTGTTCGATGGCAGGGAGATTGTGCAATGCCCTCGGTTATCGAGAGAGACTGAGACTGACAGCGATGGCTGGCCTTTCGAAAGGCAAAAACACACACACACACACACACACACACACACACACACACACACACATACACACACTGCCAACGACCGCGTAATCAGCAACATACGCGCTATGACTAGTTCTTCACGCACTTTACCTCTCCTTCTCTTCTCTTCATTCTTCACCACCGCTCTCTCCACCGCCTTCCGACCAAACGGGGAAGTGTCAAATAGCGGATTGACAGCGAATTTTGAATTTACTCAACAACGGCTGAATGAATCTTCACGAAATTAACTGGCAACTGTTTAGCCTGATGGGGAGGAGCTTAAGTTGTTAAAACGGTGAATTTACACTCATTGTCGTTGAGTAAATGCAGCAACAGTCCGCAGTGACGATGGATCACAGCGGAAACATCCACTCGCTAATCGAACGTTAGGAATGCTGTGTCTCGCTAGTGATGATATAATTACGGCATTCGCTAGTCGCACTCTGGTTATTGGTCCAAAGCCACCAGCAGGCTGTCAACACAGGAACGCCCATAGGAAATCTGTCACTATCTAGCCACCCTCATCAGTTTTCTTCATAGCTTCGCATACGACTGTCCGTCATCATGAACCCAGGGAACTACCGTATATAATACATACCTCAACGGGTGCTCCGCCTCGATGTGCTTCTGGACCTCGTCGGCTGAGGACGAGGAGAAGCCGCAGGCGGGGCAGGAGGCGAGTCGCTTGAAGGAGTGGCCGATCGAGTGGGCGTCCCGCGACGACTCCCTCGCGAACCGCTTCGCGCACCCGGCACACGCGAAGGGCAGCTCGCTGCAAGTTACCGGCTGACAATAACCACTGCAGTCGCCCAGTGGCAAGCTGGTATCGGTTTCGTATGCCGTTGTTGTTGCTCTCATCGCACAAGACCTGATCAGGCGTTCAGAGCTAGATATAATAATATCGTAGGCGTTTCAGACTGGAGCTCGCTCTCGTACCTGTGCGGATACGAGGCAGCGGAGGACGCAAGCAGACGCGGCACCGCACTCTCGGCCGTGTTGTGCACCTGAGAATACGGTGATGAAGAGGGAAGGGTGAAGAGTAGGGCCCGCAGTGTTCTGACAACACAGTGAAAATGTTAAGCGAACGAGACGCCGAAAAATAACCCTGATTTCGGTAGGAACTCTCGCACGGAAAACAACGTATCCTAAGCCTTTTTGGCTCGTTCGCTTAACATTTAGAACACACTGTAAAGGGGAGGAAGGGGGTGAGCGAGCGTCGTTATTGCACCAATAAAGAAGCACCACTACGAGCGAGAGAGGTGAGTGGAGGAGTAGGAAATGAGGTGGAACTACTACGGTAGGAAGAGTCATTGGCAGCGTGCCAAGGAGCAGACGGTACGGCGCCTGGGGCAGTCTTGAGCTCGGCCTTACATCCAGCGGCTAGCTGTCAGTGGCCAGATAGCCGCAGGGCAGCAGCTAGAGACTGCCTCAGGGATATTAACATTGCTCAAAGCGCTAGAATCAGCGCTTCTACGCTTCCTCTAGTGTGGATGAGCTAGGTTTTCAGTTTCTTTGAAGGACACGCTCTGTACTGCCCAGGTACACCGAATTTCCACGGGATAACTTAACTGTTCGTTGTCCTTACCTTAACCAGGTGCTCCCTCAGTTCTGCCCTTCCGGTCTTCTCCTCGCACAGCGGACACGCCACCCGATCTGCCTCGTGCGATGCGCCGTGCGAGGCCAGCTCAGCGGCGTCGGCTGCAAGAGCGTACGGGAGTAGACTTAGTGTTTTAGGCTAAAACGCGTCTTCTATAAAGGGAGGATGGTCCTACTATTAGGCTTAGCTAAGGAGGCGTCGGCTGCAACGGAGAAAAGCGTGGACTCGCAATTAGCTAGCGACCGACATTAGCCGAATATCAAGGGAAGCACGACCGCTTAAATCAACGCGCACAAAACATTTAAAATGCACAGTGAGTGGCGAACCGCGACGCGTACGTGACGCGTATTGAGAATGGATCTTTAAGCCAAAATCTGACTACGGTATCAGCTCTATAAAGGGAAGTTCTGTCCCACAGATAGATGAAGGCTGTAATCGTACGTGGGAAGGGCTCAGATGGCATAGGCTAGGCTACTAAACATCAGCAAACACGATCATCAACCCGTAGAAATAGCGACCTAGCGGCATGAAAGGGCTATCAGAGGGGACTCTCCCCCCTCATCTGCTGTTCCACTCTCGCCGTCGGCCACGAACTGTCGTCGCACCGTATCGTCCCGTTAATTGGCCGTGTCTTTGAAGGGTGCCGCTCTATCTCTCCCCCTCCCCCTCCCCTGTCCCACTCTGTATCACTATCTCGTCTTCATCATTGCGGCTGTCCCAAAGGCGCGCGCAAAGGATTGGCCCGTATGTGTGTGCGTGTGTGTGTGTTAGTTAAACGAGAGTCGTTCATTTCGCCATTATCAGTATGTGGGGTGGGCTGAGATGAAAGGCGGCTGAGGGTGTTAATTGGGAGAGATGGCTGATAGGGGGGAGAGG
>LS887530.1:76777-91477 GCA_900490955.1 Micoletzkya japonica
GTGAGTACTGTGACAAGTGGAGAGAGGGGGGAGAGGGCAGTAATTAACGTGCGAATTGAGTGCCTCGATATATGGAGGGAGAGAAGAGGGAGAAGAGAGGCCACGCGAGAAGGCTGCCCTGCCTCCTGTTGCAGGTTGATGAGCACCACCCTCCGACCGGTTGCCTCTTCCCCCCCCCCTCATTCTCGCCGCCCTCTCGCCGCCCTCTAACCGTCTGCGTCTCTTAGGTTCTCTCGCTCTCTCGTCGCTCTAACCGTCTCTCCCCTCTCTCTCTCGCTCTACCTGTACTTGCCAGCCACCATGCCCCGGTAATTGACTGTAGCTGCGGCGGCGGACTGAGCCGATCGAGGGGAAAGAGGGAAGAGGGAGAGAATGCGAAGAGAGTGAAGGCAGCCTCTCACCACTAATTCTCTCAAATGGCCCGCCGAAATTTTCGTCTCGCTAGTGAGAGCTCACATCGATTTATTGCCCCCCCCCGTAGTTGAGCTCTTTTATGAGCGATGGGGAACTGAGAGTACGCAGGAACTGTGCCTACCTAATACCGTACGTGGGCACCGGCCCGAAGTATGGGTGGTAGGCCCAAATTTCTTCGAAAATTTCCTTTGGTAGGCCTATATTTCCCACAAAATTTCAATTGGTAGGCTTGATTTCGTACACTGGTAGGCCCGTTTCTCAAAATCTCGCCGGGAAGTCGCCCACGCGTGCCTAATACGTGAACCTCGGAAAGCTTCGGAATTGGGCTCCCTCCACATTAGAACACGTAAAACTTCACCACTAAATTTCAGCTTCACTGCACAGCGGCGATGAATCGGCCGATTTTCACTATGTATATGGAAATTATTGATTTTCCCTAGGAGTTCGCCGTTCAGTTGGCCATTTTCCCTTAGCAGTTCGTCTATAAAATGGTAATTTTCGGGACCTACCCATCTTCCCCCCCCCCCACCCCCCCGAAACTCACGCGAGGTGTAGCTGCAGAGGGTGCAAGCGTAGGCCGCGTCGCGGGCAGGACTGTTCATCGACTGGTCATCTGTAAAACATTATTTAAAATATATTTAATAAAAAAACAAAAAAACATTATTTTACATAACCAGAAGCCTTTTCTACTTGTCGCATGCACAAAGTGTTCAATGGAAAAGTCCTCCGAAATGCACTCGAAATCATGGACTACCTTATTATATACCACCTCGCATATTTTTGGCGAACTTTTAGGCCGCATTTTGCGAGCTACTAATTAGCGGGTGACCATAATAAGCGTCGATAGCTGAGTGAGAGAGGCTGCAGTAGAAAAGTGTTGATTGCAAGGCGCGTCTTCCCCTCTCGCTTAGTTCGTATCGTTTTAAGAAGATACGCACGGATTAACGAACTATCTCTGCCGGGGTCTTAGCGAGGAAGGGGGGGGGGAAGGGGAGCGACGTCATTCTCATTACAAACAAGACGAGACTCCGAGGGATCAAAAAGCTCCAATAATTGTTTTGAGAGAGTCAAGATTGGCCTTAAAATGGCCTAGAAGAAGCAATGTAGGCGACGCAGAGCCGAGAATGGAGCGAAAATGACTCATATTTAATGTGAGGATACGTCACTCTCATTAATGCGGGAAAGGGAAGGGAAGGGGGGGGGGGGCTGATAACTATAGCGCGATAGGTAAGGCATTCGAAGAGAAAAGGTCGTTAAACGGGGGGAGAGGGAGCAAGGTGGCATCACCCATATTTGTATGGTCTGAGAAGGGGAGGTGATCAAAGTCCCCCCGTGAATGAAAGGAAATTACTATTATTTACTCTATAGCACGGAAATTTCCGCATAACGCAGGAAATGTTGCTAAAGCTTGTATGGTAAGTAATTGTTTGCTCTGATAGTTGCGATCAATCTTTACCAGCTGAATTCGGTACATAAAGGTTCCCAAAGCGTGTGCTTCCATCCCGTCCATAGCCGAAACGCTACCAAAACACACCCCCATGCTCCCCCCCCTATCAAGATGAACTCTCGTAAGTGGGTGTGCGTGTTATTGTCCTTGCCAGACCTTTGACTCCCCTGCGCATTCCCCCCCCCCTCCCCCGTAATAATACCTTCTCGGAACTGGATCATAACATCTCGATTGTGGTAGGCACAACAGTTTCTTATATCACCCTTCTACTTCCCGGATTCCTCAATCATTTTAGCGAAAGATACGCTTACCGCAGAACAAAGTGGCAGATCGCTATATCGTCCGAAAATCAGTACATATTGACGGCTTAGAAATCAAGGCACATTTTACTCTACCTCGTTAGGCAAACATGCTATTCTAGCAGCACTTATTAGATACCGCTGCAAATTACCCTATCAAGATCAAGCCCCCCCCCACCTCATGTTATTATTTCCAGTTCCCTCCCCTCCCTTTACTCTCTCTCTACTATTTGTGTCCACTTCTCACACCCCTCCCTCTCCTCCGTCTTATCTACTCTTTCGCATTTAGATAACGAACGAAGAAGAGGGGTTAGGGGGGAAGGGTGGAGGGGGTGAGAAATATCGCACTTCTTACTAATCATGCGAAGACCGGACCAGACCCCCAAAGGGTCTATACGGGCCGGCTGTTTGCATAGATGAGTAAGAATATTGGCCATCCTGAGTTTGAATCTTGTTAGGACCACGATGGTTTAGAAGCTACCAAACCCCAGTTAAGATTTATAATTTTAAGTCTACAAAAGGAAACGCCCTAACGTAGATCGATCTGAATCTGACAAAATCATGCTACATATCTCTAGCCGAGAGAGAGAGAGTATGCAAAATGCGGAGACGCAGACGGCTAGACTGTTTGCGCGTTCTATTGTCTCCTATAGAGGCTGACACTCTCTTTCAGCAAGGAGAGGGGAGAGGTAGGATGGGAGAGAGAGAGAGAAAGCCTCCAATATTAGACTGATCGCGGACGGCTCAAGTGGTATTCCACCCCCCAACTAACAAGAAAGACAAATAATACGCAGCAGAACAATGGGGAGCGAGTGAAGAGGAGGATGCATACCGTACCCCCGTGGCCGGAGGGACGGTCGGCTTTTAGCCTACGCGAATTCGGCGGCTACCGTATGCCCAGTACACCACGGGCTAAAAGCCGGCCATCGCGGGGGCCAAATGAGAAGTCTCCGTCGTAGCCTTCTCCTTTCCTCCTCCCCCCAAAGGAAAGGCCTCCTCCCCTCTCCGCTCTCCCCCTCCTCAGTCCCGATTCATCATTCGTCTCTTTCCCTAATTTGTCCAGAGTGTTGGTTCGGCCCGCTCCTCTCGCGTCTCTTTCCCTCCCTCTCCCCTTCGATTCTTACATGCCACAGCAGCAAATGAGCCAAATGGCTGAGACTTCTCCCAAAGGAGAGAAAAGATGGCCTAAGGAAAGGAGGAAGGGGGGGGGATAGGATGGGGGAAGGATAGATGAGAGAGGGATACGGGAGGGGAAGTTACGTTTAGTTAGAGGAGTTGGGCTCATCATCATATAGTTAGGGGATACAGTGGACTTAGAGCTTCATTGGTGGCAACGAAGTTTCGTCTTTTTTCGTTTTAGGATGGAGAAGGGAATACGCTTAGTTAAGATATAGCATTATAATATCTGTAGATCCAGTTTAGATATTACTATATCTTCATCGCATGCATATAACTGTTAGGGCTTCTTTTCAAGCAATTGTAAACGTTTCCTGATGCTTCAAAGTTACAACAAGTTTGCTAATTTATTGTTATCTGTTTAGGGTTACCAGTATTGGAATATTACCAAGGAAAACTTAAGAACGTTGCTAAGGACTTTCGTTTTTCGTAATCTCTTTACTTGGAACAAACTACCCGATAACGTATTTGATCTTTCTCCGCTTGTATTTAGGAGCTTTCTCCCTTCCTTTCTTTCCTCTGTACATAAAAATTGAGCTTTTAGTAAGCTCTCTTATACCTACTTATGAACTGTACTGTGTCATTGCCTGATATTAACATTGCCTTGCTATTTAAGTGTGGATAAATCAATCAATCAATCAAGGACCCCCAATGACCCTAAGACCCTAAGACCTTAAGGATAAGCCTTACCGATCAGCAGCGTCTTGGACCACGTGCCCGGCTCGTGCGTGGAGAGGTGCGCTGTAATGCAAATTTCATTTTTTTGAAATGTACATTTTTTTCTTATCACTGCTTTAGCGAAACTGGACGTTTTACGCCAGACGTAAATCACGCAAGACGCAAGACGCAAATCACGCAAGACGCAACACGTCGTTATTAGCACCATCTTTATCTGCAGCTGTAATTTCCCTCTGGTGGGCTAACAGCTGGCTCTGCCATAAGATGTGTCAATAGAGCTCCCCCCTAGGCGTTCTGGAGGCAATTCATTACCATACCCTCTCTCGTCTCTCTTTTCCCTTTCTCTCTCTCCCCTCCCCTCTCCCTCCATCGCTATGTCACATTCAAGCAGCAATTAACCGAACAAAGCTCTCCTCCTCCCTCCGGGGTCTAACTTGATTGCTGACTTTGACTGCGAATGAGAGAGAGAGACTTAGGAGGGGAGGAAGAGGGGGGGGGGGGATAAATAGAGTGACGGATAGGGTAGGGGAACGGAGCGAAGTCCCTCCATCGTGATTACACTGGGATTAGAGCCATTTAACAATAATAAGAAAGATTTTCTTTAGAGACAACAAGGATAAATATTTTCCTAGCCCCTATAGATAACCGTGAGGGGTCAGAAAGAGACCAATATCGCACGGTTGCAGGCTGGACCCAACTCCTGTATGGTCGATCAAAACGCTCCGACAATCGTCTCATTTCTATTTCCGACGAGGTAGCGAAGCGGTATGCAGAGAGTGCAGACGAAGTAGGAATGAGTTTACTGACGACGGAACGCTTTTTTGTCCGTAAATACGATACCTCTGGCCTCGCCCTCGACCGTCGTGTGGTAGGTGCAGAGAGTGCACTGGAGGAGCACCTCGGGCGACGTTCCCCGATGCTGCGACGAGGAGCAGTGCTCGCGCAGACCGTCCACGCTGCAATTCTCTCAAGTCTTTTTCCCGGCTGTGGTTCCGGCTTCGATAAATGCCACAGCAGAGCCGGACCACTGAAAGGACGTTGTGAACAAGGCTCAACAGTGTTGTGAACAAGGCTCAACAGTAGAGCATTCCATTCGGGTCTTTTTTATGCATATGTTTCATACTCCATTTATAACCGCGACGCGTCTCATCGCCAAAAGCACCGAAACATACTGGTCAAAAAGACCCGAATGGAAGGCTACTCTGCCTACTCTGCAAGCGACTGGTTAGCAATCGCGAACCAGATCTCCCGAATTGGCCAGAAGTCACCTGTGAAAGCTTGCCACTAAGAGAGCCGGTAAGTGCGGCTCCAGGCATAGGAAAGGTATTTAAAGACGACATTAGTGTGAGCCACAAAACGCGCTCTTTCCAGACCGTCCTTAGATGGTGTAAATAGGCGCTTCGTGCATAGTCAGTTTCTGTCTTTTACCAAGCGACGGCATTCTCCTAGAGTACAATAGCGCTTTGATAGAGCGCGCCTGTCTGACGCCTCTTTACTTTGGAAAGCGTTCTGCGAATCGGGATAATTACGAACAGTCGAAAGAGATCTTTCAGTCTACAATGCCATCTAGACTTCGCATTATCGCGAGAATTCGTGAATTAGTCGACTACAGACCGGCAGGAAGTCTGCCGCCTTCAGCCATTAACAGTGATACATTCCACTCCCCAATACGTAGCGGTAGCAAAGCGATTCTTGGTTTATTCTTGGTTTTAATAAGGCATAGCGTACTCCTTTTACTCTTTAATTTACTCTTAATCTTTAATTACTCTTAATCTTTTACTTTTAATCGTCAATTTACTCTTCAGTTCAATCGTTCGCCTTACGTCGTGAACAACTCGTTGCACCGTCGGCACAGGATCTGGATGAGGGTTTTGATGACCCCGAAGCGAGCGAGAGACGACGACGTCGACGACTGACCGCCCTCTCGCAGGTGGTTCACCTGGAATGGACGCGCTTGATCAGGCGGTAAACTAGGTGAAATCTAATTTACGGCGTCTTAAAATCCCTTGGTCAATATGTTGCAATGCATTTATGTAGTGGCGAGACGCGTCGCGGCTATGAACGATGCATGGAGCTAAGACCTAAGCGAGCCCGATTAGGACACAGATATGCAGTAAGAGGCTAGAAGATTGACGAAAGTAATGGTAAACTCAATTCGGGGGAAGGACCGACAATTGCCCTCTTCATTGAATCGAGAGCGAGAGCGAGAGAATTTCGAGGGAGGGAAAAGGGGGCGGAGTCTCATTAGGAGTGGGAAGGGGAAGAGGCCAATGAGCGAGCGAGAGTAAGACAAGCAACGACGTGGGGATTAGGAGGGGGAAGCGAGGGAGGTAAGAGGGAGCGACGGTGAAGAGTGCTAGCTAGCGAAGACAATAGACCCGTCCAGTGGGTGATGAGAGATTGACTGTTTATTAATTATTTAGGCAAATATTACTGTCCATATGAGCTTAGGTACGCAAGGGCATTGCTATTATTCGAGACTAAAATAGCTAGACCAGTCTACGACAAATTCACGAGATGCATTCAAGGATGAGAGCCGCTTTTCAAAGTACGGCTGGCAGAGTTGTCTCATTAATTTCAATCCCCTAACAAGCTTGTTTCCGCGTATCTATACAGTAGGCATAGTCAGGCGGAATGTGCACTAACAATGCAATTGCACACGACCAATTACGAATAACTACGAGTTGTCTAATAGTAGTATTATTAGTCTATTCTTCGCAACACTAATTCCCGGCGGCCGTCTGGACCAACCTGGCCGGTGGGCTGAGTAAACCTTTATATTTATTATAGTTGCGGCTGCGCATTTTCCGGAATACATAATAAGCAACAGAATCGCACGCTTTGATCGTGTGATTTTCCAGGAACCCGGCAAGTTAGATAAAACTACGAGTTGTCTAATAGTATATAAGCATTTGACGGAAAAAAAGTTCCGTCAGTTGTCTCATTCCCGAGAGTCCGAAGGGGAGACAGTCCAGACGAAGTAGGAATGAGCATTTACTGCCGGAGCTTTTTGTCAATGGTAAGTAAATATTTTCAAGAGCTCATACGGTGATTCAGCGATAGCGCCGGGCCAGACAAACAAGCTCACGAATGACATCTAACTGAGTCTAGGGGGGACTCTTCTAGGGTTCTCTTTTTGACGCTTTTTCCCGGTTATGCTATGTTTCACGCTTCCATTAATGGCGGGGCATATGGTTGATGAAAATGTTCCGTCAGTCGTCTCATTCCTACTTCCGACGAGAGAGCGGAGCAGTATGAAGAGAGTCCAGACAAAGTAGGAATGAGTTCACTGACGGAACTTTTTCGTCAATAATACCTACGGAGCATGAACACTGAAACATAACCGTGAGTAAGCGTCAGAAAGAGAACCCTAGACTCTTCCCTAATCGCACTCGATTACGGTATTCGTAATGCCAACACCCAGAGACTCCCCTCCCCCCATCTCTACCCTTCACATTCCAATAAAGGCCGCGAATGAAAGACCCACCCCCCTTCTCTATCGGGTCGCTTTGATTAGTGTTATACACAGAGTAAACGATGAGAATTAGATGAGAGGGGGGCGGGGGTGAGATATTATTATTGATACGTAGGGGGAAATGTCACACTTGGTCGAGAGGGCCCATTGCAATGGCGGGGACCGAAGTAAAACTTGCCCAGAATCTAGGGTAGTCCGTACATGGTATGCAAATTACTATATTAAGATGAAATATGCACATTAAGTAGCCTAATTTGCATAAAGTCTATTTCCTTGACTATAGTGGATTAAAAAGATCCGTCGTAAAATCATTCCGAATATAAGACGAGAGAGTGTGTGAAAGTGAGAGAATTAGACTCATTTTGGAACGGAAGAAACGGACGGATCGGTTTATTCCACTATACAAACCTCTGCAGGGGAGGGGAGTGAAGGTAGCGGGACAGAGTCCGGTCTCATGCTGATAACTAATGAGTAAGTGTGATTAGGGGGGCGTCTCCCTCGCTCTCCCCTCCCTCCTTCTCTCTGTTGTCCCTCCTCCTCATTCTCGCTTCCTCCTCCACCTCCGCACAGGTTGAATGACTTTTGATTCATCAAGGCGTCAGACAGGATCAGCATGGGAAGAGGCGTGAGATTGGAGGGAAAGTGGGGAGGGGAGGAAGGGAGAGGGAGAGGTCCCATCGAGGGTGCCCTCTCGTAAATCAGGCAACGTAGAGCTCCATATCAGAGCGAGGGGCGACTGATATGGGCCGATAAGCGCCAATATTCACGCCTAGAGTGAGAAGAGGAGAAGAAGGGGAAGAAGGCGATCGATATGCCAGTCATTGCTCAGGGGGAGGCGTGGAAATTAGAGGTCGATGCACATCGATGAAAACCGTGAAGAAAATAAGGCGTTCCAGAAGGCGCCTGGAACCTGCACCTCTCGTAAGCATTTTGAAACGCTTCTCTTTTAATTTAGAAAACTTCAATTTACAAGTCTTAAAAGATGAAAAGGCTTCCGGTAATTCGGCTAACTGTACGAAATGACGCTGCTCGAGGGCGGATCTCACTAGTTAAGTATGCCCTTTCCGGTACATTGTGATTAGAAGGGCAATGAGGGCAAATCTGTTGACCAGCGCATAAGTAATGGGTGCAGACTCGTAATTTGGCCTAAAGTGCGAAGGTACCGAACTCCGAAATCAACTCCAAGATCAGAAAAGCGCGCTACTTTGCAGCCACTATGTTCTGACAGCAGTGTAAAGTGTTAAGCGAACGAGATGCCAGAAGTTAACCCTGACTTCGGTAGGAACTCTCGCCCGGAGAACACTTCTTTCCAAACATTTTGGCTCGTTCGCTTAACCTTTGGAGCATTGTGACAGCTTTACAGTTTTTGATTCAGCACCTTTACTAGAATATCAAATATACCCGGGCAGATATAAATATCTCCGCACGGCTAGTATAATCCCGTACGCTCTACCAGCTGAAACAGAGAAGAAGAAGAAACGACGCGCCTATGGACGGGTGGGTGGAGGTCTACACTACAGCACGCTTTTTTGCGCCCCTATAATCACGTGTTCTGGGAAAGTATGCGAGAGTAATCGAGGCTATTGTGGAATTTGACGTACAGCGCACAGCAAAAGGCGGTTAGTGTTGATCTCTACTGCTAAAACAAGGTACTGAAAAGCACAGCCTTCAGCATTAATATCAAGTTTTAATACCTTGCTTATCACCGCGAAACATTGCGTTTGTTAGTATGAACTTTTCTTATAAAAGGCGCACTTTAGGGAAGCCCCAGAAAGCGTAGTAGGACCAAAACAGATACGCGCTTGCGACGCCTCATGCAGCGTGCACTAAATATAGTGTATTGAAAAGATCCGTCGGAAAATAATTCCGAACATAAGGCGAGAGACTGTGCAAAAGTGAGCGAATTAGACTTATTTTGGAACGAAAGAAACTGACGGATCGGTTTATTCCACTATCCAATTCTTATAGGGAAATAATTCTCACATCACTGAGCTGGATTGGGACCTTATCTAGCGTTAGAAGGGCAATCATCCGAGATACTCATGATATTCGCTTTCTAAAGGTCTAGAATGTTGTGTGCCTCTATAGAGGCTACTATCCCATCTAGCTAAATCTGCCGTATCCCTAAGCCCAATCCTACCGTATCCCATATAGATAATAAAACTACCGTAACCCCCCCCACCCGTTAGTCCCTCTATCTCCACTTTCCATCTCGTTCCTCTCTTTCGCCACTTCTTCTTCAGCGGCTCATTCACGATTACGCCTCATCGAGCCTTTCCCTCCGCTCTCTTCAAATGCAGAGAGGGAGAGGTGTGAGAGAGGCTCTCTCCCTCCCCTAATTCTCTCCCATTCTCATTTCATATAGCCCCCCCCCTCCCCTCTCCTCTATTCGCATAAGCGAGAAAGAGGAGGTCCAAGTGAGGCATATTAGCCGTAAAATTGGTGCAAATTCACTGAATGCGAGAGAATTGGGAGAGGGAGAAATGGAATGGGGCAAATGGGGGGGGGGCCCCCTGATGTATATTTGTGAGGTATGTGGACTAAACGAGAGGCAGGGCTCTACTTTTGTTATTGCTGGTCCCGCAACGAATGAGAAGATTACGGTAGCCGACTGACTATTTACGGGGGCAGACACAATGAAATGGCGGAAGGTTGTGACGTCAGAGGCATAGTCTAGACAATGCTGATAAAAGGGAAGGGAAAGGTTTCAGGGATGACTAGATTATAATACAAACCGTCTTTGCCATGATACAATCGGCTAAAGGATATCATAAAGTAACTGCAATCTTCATGACGTGCACATAGTTTCCTATTCGAAAGATACAACTGATTCCTTTCTGCCGTTTCCCAATCCTCACTCACCATCTGCACGCGCTGCACGTGCTTGTCCGTTCGCGTGTGAAGGTGGAAGTTCGCCTTGAGGGGCGTGGAGTAGGGGCAGATGTGGCATCTAGGAGAAGGTATTATAACACTATTACTAATGTCTTGAAAAAAAGATCGGAATGCGTTGTTCTACAACAAAGGGAGCTAATGAACTGGATGTAGAGAAAAAGCCTTTTAGAACAATAGCCTTCTTTTCCTGCGACATTTTGAGATGACAGAAAAACGCTTAGTTGGTTTAGCGACAGTTCCGCCCTATTTTGACCTGGTGCATTACTAATTGTAACTTTTTCGTTTCCCCCCTCAAACTAAAAGAAACTCCTCACCGAAAGACGCCCCCGTGACTGCTCACATCCGAAGCCTGCGTTCTCGACCGGTCCTGCAACGAAGATTACGGTATTTAAGTCGCCCCCTTCTATTTCCCGGAATGCCATTGGGGCCCGGCGGGGTACGGTAGCAGCAGTGTGTGCGGCTTATTACGCGCCTCTTCCTTCCCCCTTCTCCCTCTTCCGCTTCTCGCTCCTTCGGCGACTGTCAATTACGCGTCCTTAGCGTAATAAATTGAATAATCGCCCCCGGGGCGGAAGAGGAGGGCCCTGAGGCGAAGCGCTAACTTATTCGAAGCTTCCCCCCCGCCATCTCTAACTCTTGTTAGCATTCCCCGCAAACGCCTAGTCAAGTAGCGAATCTCAAGCTTCCATGTTTTAGAGTAATGACTCGATTTCATTTTTGTACATTCTCAAAATACCACCCGTCTAACCGAATTAGGCTAACGAACCGCTCTAATATACGATCGTAAACAGTGTCGTTCCAGCCCCAGCCAACAATGAGCAGCAGCAGCGAATTACGCTGAAAGCGCTACTTTTGGCGGGCTATTCAAACGGGTAATTCAGGCGTGCTAACGCGCTCAATGAGTTATTCGTAGTAGAACTGTGTACGTACAATAGCGCGTGGGAGGCCAGCGAGATAGGTCTCATTAAAATTAGACGGGCCATTAAAAGCACGCCGTTGGACAATACGCGATCATTCGGCGAATGGGGAAGTGTTGACAGATTGATGCTGTGATATTGTACAAGAAGGAGGGAGGGGGATGCGCATTGTTTGTCAATGCGTATTTTCACAAGAAAAAAAGCGAATTCCGTTGTAGATGTTCAACAACCCAATATGTTTCCAGAGTGCAAAGTATTACTGCAGAGAACGAAAAAAGAAATAGTTGCAGTTCTAGAAGCTTGCACCAGAGAGAGCTTGCACAGCTCACCTCATTATATACTGGAGCTGGCCAGCCAGATTTCATTACCTGGTGACGCTCTTTAGCCATCGCGCCCCCTGCACATCTCGTTGTTACCTTCTCGACGTGAATGATCATCTCGTCGACGTTGTCGGCGGAGAAGGCACCGCACACGAGGCAGACGAAGGGGTGGTCGGGGTGGAGGGAGGAGCAGGAGGGCGAACGAGGGGCGGCGGTGAGCGACGACGGTGAGGGGACTGCAACGGGGCACGTATGATCCCGCCATACATTTAAAAGCGGAACATGCTCCAGGATTACTGTAACGGAATTTTAAATTCCCGCCTGTTACCTTTTCGTTGCGGGAATACGCACGCGTGCACGCCTAGTCCGGCGACGACGCGACATGGGGGACGATTCATTGTATGACATTGTTAATAAGCTGTATTTTTGTGCGCCTAATTGTGATCGAGCTATTTGTGAGCAGGTGTGCTCACAGTGTTCTGACAACACAGTGAAAAGGTTAAGCGAACGATATGCCGAAAAATAACCCTGACTTCGGTAGGAACTCTCGCACGGAAAACACCGTATCCTAAGCATTTTAGCTTGTTCGCTTAACATTTAGAACACTGTGGTGAGGCAAAGAGACGAGGGAGATCTAACAGTGTTTAACCGCACCTTTGGCCCCCTCTCTTGTGTGAGGCCGGAGCGGGCGTAAGAGAAACGCGAATAGTTGTATACAAGTGGGATAAGAAGACAGTGGTAGAGCTGGCAAGTTCATTATCGGGAAAAGAAACTTCCATATTAAGCTGGCTTCACAACTCCGCCAAGACGCAGTCCTACGCATAGATCGTGCGGTTTCTGACTCATTGTCAGTATTCTTTTGCCAGACAGTATGCGCAGGTAAGACAATATAGCGTAATTCCAAGGCGACCTATGAAAGTAAGAATAGAAGACAGCTACTAGACAGCTTCGCACTGCGAATAGCGTCGTGCACGCGAGTTCTTTCAATGATGCCTATGCTTCCGCGTACCATTCATGAGGGACGCCTATCGTCGCCACATTTAATACACACATCGGCCAAAAGAACTCGCAGGCACATTGCCAATGGCGAAGCAGCTTGAGCTCGTCTACATAAGCCATATATCTGTGTTTCATTAATGCAGGGCGGGACAATTAGGCACGCGGCGCCAATTACGGCAATATGGTGAAATTCCGAAAACCCCCGAGCCATTGTCATGCGCGTTTTTTTACAGCGTTAACTCTGCGAACGCGCCATTGTTCGGCGGTTATATTCGAAAAGGGCAAATTGTCGCATGAATACCCCCCGAGCGTTTCATTGATCGCGGTCACCAAAGGCTATGAAAACACACGAAATCTGATGACGTTGCCTGTTTTCGGGAATATCCTTTGACAAATCTCCTACGATACTAGTGAATCAGCTCATAGATTCTAAGTCAGTCTCTACTGTCTTGCGCAATCCCTTTTAGGAATAAACAACGTACTTTAGAGCGGGATCCTTACGCTAAGGTCGTTCCTAAGGCCTTGGCATAAGACATTCTCTGGCTGATCTGCTTAAGCACACTTTCGATGGCACTAAAGATGTCGGCGTCGCGCGACCAAATTGAGTAAGGTCCTAACGAGAGGCCGTGCGCCTTTGTACAATATAATTACTCGAGGCAAATCGCTGCATCTTTCCAAGACTCTTTACGTCATTTATTGCATTAGACGTTCGGGCTCAGGTTCCGACTTGCATTCACTTCTTTAGCTGCCGCGCTTCTTGCGGAAAGTCATCAAAACCTAATGATATAGCCACTTTGCTAAAATTAACATAAACATGAAGTATTCTTTGGATGTGCTTCACAATGTTACCGTAATACTGACTGAGTCCGGGAGGCATCTCCTGTACCGCGTGGAGGTGCTTGTCCGATTGCATGTGGATGGACAGGTTGCCCTTGGTCGTCGTTGAGTACTTGCACACCTCAAAGGATTGCAATATTCTTTTCCATTTTTTTCTGCTGACTAAAATAGGGCTATGTTAGTGTTGTTATGTTAGTGAATGCAGAAGATTCTCGAGAAGATTGAAGATGAATAGTTGATGGAGGATAAATAACCGTACCTCACATCGGTAGGGCTTGTACCCGCAGGAGTACGTCTCGCCCCGGGCCAGACGGGGATGCGGCCGAGACTCGACGCAGAACATGCAGCGCACCTGAGGCTGCGACTAGGTTGAAATTGAACTCAGATTATGCTTTGCTAGAAACTGCATAGTAGATGTGGTAATCAATCTACTGCAGCTATCAGATATTAGAAACCGCTAGATATTATTGGAGGAAAACGAACGTTGAGAGAGCTGCGCAGTTCTTCTTTCCGCTAACCACCGTAAAACTTGAGCCGGAGCCGGCTATTAGCCTAAGCTTTCATTTTGCCAAGAGAGTTTCACTGTATTTAGCGGAGTGCGCTGCAAAGATTTCTCAACGTTCCTTTTCCTCCAATAATACAGCGAATACCGCAGAAATGATGCAGGCTGCATAATGTATTACAGTAAGACAATCTACCGCATTCCTTTCATTTCAATATCGTACACCTCGAAGACCGGTTGACAAATACGGGACTGGAACGTCCAGTCCCGGAAAAAGTGAGACAATAGCTTCCTGGCTCAAAAAGGAATATTTAAGCCTCAATCATTATAGATTTGGATTCCTCGTAATCGATTTCTATGCGAGGTATCAACAGATTTTGAAAAAAACCGCAATTTATATAGATTACGGTAAACAGTTTTGCGTGATACTCCAGACTAGTACTGGTCGATTTCGCTTGCGCGTCTCAAACTTCTAGTACTCCACGCCAATGAGGTACTTGCAATAATCTAAAAGGTAAAAAGAGAACACATCACAAATATAAAGGAAAAGCGACCAGAAATCAATCGGCGAAGCGACGCTCACCACACAAGCGAAATCGATCAGTACCGTAGTCTGGAGTATCACGCAAAACTGTTTACCGTAATCTATATAAATTGCGGTTTTTTTCAAAATCTGTGATACCTCGCATAGAAATCGATTACGGGGAATCCAAATCTATAATGATTGAGGCTTAAATATTCCTT
>LS887530.1:100903-129739 GCA_900490955.1 Micoletzkya japonica
GGGGCGATCAAGCTAGGGCACACCATTCCTAGCGTTCGATTAGCGAATGGCGGTGTCCGCTGTGATCTATCGTCACTGCGGCCGCAAAAATGAACAAAAATTCAGCAATTTTATAAACTTAAGCACCTCCCCACCAATCCAAAGAGCTACCAAAATTTGGTGAAAATTGATTCAGCCGTAGAGGAGTAAATTCAAAATTAGTTGCCAATTCGCTATTAGACACTTCCCTTTTCGGTGGGAATGCTGTGAGGGGAGACACCGGTGAACAGCCCCGCACAGTATCTATTAGGGTTTGAAAAGCAAGCGCAATTAGCGTATTTATCGTCCGACTCTCTTCATTCTTTCATGCTCCTCATCACTCTCTCGGTTTCATAATGCGGATTAAAAGGCTTGGTTTTCAAACCCTCTGGTACCCAGTGCGTACTACGCTTACATTTTCAATTGTTTTTTGACAATTGAAAACGATTTTTAGAGTATCTATCTATGAATGCTCTAAGGCGAGTGTGCGGTGATCTACACGCAGTACAGCAGAGACATCTAAATAGCCAGACGGACGGGGCTCAGAGATTATGCACCGAGATTTTCAGTTTCTTCCGTTTCAAAATGAGTTTAATTCTCTCACTTTTGCACACTCTCTCTCGCCTTGTATTCGGAATGGTTTACTGACGGATCTTTTTTATTCCACCATACCCAACGATATGGTGTCGTCGTCTAACAGCCCAGCTGTGGACAACGTCGATGATGGTGGTGGTGATGCAGACACAATGTTCTGCCAACAGCGAAAATGTCACCCCCCGGGATGGGATGCCGAAAAATTATCCTGATCTCGGTAGGAGCTCTCGCACGGACAACACCGTATCCTAAGCATGTTGGCTCGTTCGCTTAGCATTTAGAACACGGAGGGCAGACACGTTGCTAAACCACCTATGCTGGAGAACGAGCGGATTTATATATTGGTAGAGTTTGAAACGCGAGCTTTGAATAGAGTGAAGAGACCGAAGAAGAAGCAGGCTTGAATTTGACGTCCTGTAAAGAACGGTGCAGTGAACGAGCGAACATGGATAGGGGAAGGCAAGACGCGCAGAGAAGACCGCAATCAGAATTACGTGAAGCTAGCACTTCTGCTTAGGTACTTCATGGGGTGGGGGGGCGGCGTTCTACACGACGTTTGACCAGTTTCCGCGTTCCGCAATTCCGAATGTCTCTGCGTCTCTCCAATATCCCTGCTCTCTCGCCTCCACTCTCTTAATTTGCATACGAACCTATTCTACGCAGTAAAACGTTGCGCATTTCTAAACAGTTTGCAAGACCAAAGCAAAATGAGCGAGTGGTAGAGACAGAGAGTGAGAGAGTGAGAGAGATGCAGAAAGCACAACATTAGCGTCCCTTAACCTCCCTTAACCTCTTCTCTCGCTCCCTCGCCGCTCTCTAAACTCGTTTGCTTTATTAATGCAATTAACGGGAGGCCCGACCGAGAGTTCAAAGGGAGGGGGGAAAGAGTTAGGGCGGCCGAGAGGGGAGGCGAATCGCGAACTGAAATCGAAATGGCACGGGCTTGAGTTACAATAAATGATCCCCGTGCATTTGGTTATTAGTGCATCTGAAGTCGACAGTCACCGGGTATACCCTATACTTCGTAATTTTAAAGGGCAGGCAGAAAAGGGATAGGTAACCGCAGCATTTTTTGCCCACTATTTTTGAATTTTCACAAGAGTGAATCAACCAATTTACACTAAAAATTTTTGGGAGCTTCTTGAGGTCATAGAAGTGAACTTAGGTTTTTAAATTCATAGATATTCGATTGCTGGGTCGCCTACAGGATCGAATCCTATGCGCGAAAACCGCCATTCGCTATTATGACGCTTGGAATGCTGTGTAGCATAAGAGGAAGAGAAGCGAGGCACGCACTACATCATGCTGCGAAAGTTAGCACTTAGCCCGCTTACAGTATGAATTAACTCTGGACGCCGAGCGGCAATTGAAAACCAGTAGAGAAGGGCTCACTGGCCTGATCAGACCTTTGAATGAAAGGCTGTGTTTCAGACGCTCTTTATAAGGCGGAATGAACAAGCGAGATGGTTGGGTGTAGAGCGCAATTGGAAAATAGAAAAAGATAATCGTCTGAAACTTCTATAATATAATATAATCTTTCACATCTATTATACACACGACTCCGTGCCCTTACCGCCCGCCATCCCGCGCCCACCCTCCCAGCGTCATGCCTCAAGATGAAGGCGGGGTGAAGCGTATTTGGTCGCACACGACTCTGTGTGCGACTTCTATAATACGACTTCTATAATATAATCTTTCACATCCCTTTGGACGAGTACAACAGCTGGAGGAGCATGTTTCTAGGTGTCCCGCATAGAACCACAACGATACGGTAGTCTACCGTATCCTGCCGTCCTCGCATAGTGCCTACCGTAACCCGGTCGCCTACAGTACTCCCCCGTCCCTCATGGACACAATCCAACCATTTCCTCATTTCCCCCTTCCCCTTCGTCAACTACTCCGTCTTCTTTTCAACTTGCTCTAATTGCCAACTTGCGGGGAGAGAGAGAGTCTTCAATGAAATGACTCGCCTCTCATTTGGATTAGATTCGGACAGAGGGAGAGGGAGAGGGAGATTCTCTCTCTTCTCCCTCCTCTTTCTCTCTTAGAAGAGAAGTTAGTCCTCCGTGGGGCTCATTTATACAAATGAACACGGCGATGGCTAAATTCGTTGAAGGGAGTAAAGAGAGAGAGGGAGAACAAGCTTAAGAGAGTAAGAGATAGGGTCGTTAAATCGGCGAGACTGGGGGGATAGGGGATAGGGGGGATAGGGGGGGAGGCCTCTGTCTAATGAACTAAGCAACTACTAACTCGTTCGCCCATCCCCATCCCTTCCTCCAGATGGCCTCCCCAGCCGAAATCTGTGGCAAAAACAGAGAGCTATCGAGCAGATCTTCGGAGAGGGGGAACTGTTAAGGGTGTGGCATGCGATTCATGACGGTCTATCGCACGTCCATCGGATAGATCCGTAATTACGAGAGTACAGGCAAGAGAGCACGGAGATTGGAGAGACGCAGACACAGTCGAAATTTGGAAAGCTTGGACTGGCGGAACTGTTGGGCTATCGCAGAAGATAACGCCTTGGTGTCATGCTGCATCTACAGTACTCTGGGCTACAGTATGCCTACCGTGCCGCGCCAACTACAGTCTAGTATGCAAATGCCTTCCTCCAAGCCGTAGGCAAGGCGTGGACTGATTGTGGAAGCTGCCGTCAACTTAGTGACTTAGTTAAGCAAGAACTCGAGGGTAGGGAGGGAGAGAGTTGTGACTTGTTCACTTCTTCTTCTTATTCGTCCTCTTCTTCGTCTTCCTCAACTAGTGACAAATTGAACGAGGAGCAGATAAGTGAATAAGAACGAGCAAAGTGATGAAATGATTGGAGAGAAGAGGAGGGGGGAAGGCGAGGGAAGGCAGGGAAAGGGCATGGGAATGAGTGGGAGGGGTGAGGGGGGGACGGTTGGGGAGATCAGAGATAGGCTGAAGCCCTAGACAGTATCGCTTATAGGGCAACAGATGGGACAATGAATATGCCATGGAAAGACCAGCACGGGAAGTATTGCATCTACGTGGATAGGCGAGCAACTATTTAGCCACGCAAAGTGAGAGAGAAGCTGTAGAATAGGAGTATTCGTTCATTCGTTCTTTATCTTGTCACAAATGTGATGAATAGGAGGATCAATGCTGATTGTGGGCAATGTGCCCCAAATCGGAGAGAGCGGCAATAGAGCGTAACCATCGATGAGCGCATTCAGAAAAAAAGAACAAAAAAAATTATAGCGAGGCGCACAAAGGCTTGCCAGAACAGTGTAAGCGGATGATCAAGAGAGGCTTCAAGGAAGAATCAGATAATTTCATAAAAGTTAGGCTACCGTAAACCCTCGGAGATGAGTTACAGTAACCAGAACAGTACGACGCTGGCAGAGTGCCAAGCGACTCCTGGCACGAAGCCAAGTCGTTAGGGCGGCTATTCGCATCGTGTCGACTCCTTAGTAGGATGAGACGAGCGAAGGCAGAGAGGGAGCTAGGGAGGGAGACACATCATTACGAAAGTTGTGATTAATAATTAGAAGAGGAGAAGGGGATGATTGAGTTAGGAGCGAGGGAAGACAGCACGAGAGAGCCATGAACGAGCAAAGAGGAGGAGGGGGAGAAGCGAGAAAGAGGAGCCGCGGCACGCTGTTCTGACGACAGTGCAAATGTTACGCGAACGAGATACCGCAAAAAAGATAACCCTGATTTCGGCTAGGAACTCTCGTACGGAAAGCATTTTATCCTAAACATTTTGGCTCGTTCGCTTATGTTAGCATTGAGAACACGAACAAGAGCGAGAAGCGACCTTGCTGTGCTTTATAATATTTTTCCCGATTTCCCAAGGCTGAGGTGTGTAACCACAATCAAATAGCGCAAAAGGAATTCGAATAAACGGTGAATAAATAGCGGTATTCAGGAATATATCAAAAATAGAAGAAACTAGCAAACGTGCAAGGTATCGAGCTGTCAGCATTTGAGAAGCACTGCACTCAGCGAAATTTGCCCCAGCCGGCTGGAGAATATTTCTTCACGACGTGACCCTGGAGGAATTTTTTCCCAGCCGGTTAGGGAAATTTCGCCTCCCGCCACTGAATTCTGGGAAAATTTCCCCACCTGTCTGGGGAAATTTGGGTGGGGAAACTTCGCTCTGCGTGGTGGGCACAGATGGAAGCTGAGTTTGAATGGAATCACTGAGAAGGGTTGGGGGGGCAGTTTACAGTCGGTAGACAATACGAAGAATGAGAGAAGAGTAGGAGAAGGGTGGGAGGAGGGAGACAGACAGGGAGAGATATCTAAGAGAAGGAGGGAAAGAAGAGAGAAGAAGAAGGCTGATCTGAGAAGGAGAGAGGAGAGAAAAGAAGAAGGAGGAGGAGTGGTGATGCAGGAGTTAGTGTTGAGAGGGAGCGATGGGGACACAGGGAAGGGTTTGAAAACCAAGCACTTTAGTCACATTATCAGACCGAGAGATTGAAGTATAACACAAAAGAATGAAGAGAGGCAGACAATAAATACGCAAATCGCGCTTGGCTTTCAACCCCTAATACAGGAGAAACGGCTTTTAGTGGCCGATCAGATACAGATCCTGCATGAATTATGCCTTTTTTTCGTTCCCCGTCGCCCCTCTCGGGAATTTTACATAGTAAATCAAAAGCGCGATCAGATATAAATAGCATAGCTCATGGTACCGACAAGTCGTGCTGCTCATGCATGCTGTACATAACGTTCTGCTCCAAAGAGTAGATCATGTTTGAAAAAATGAGATAGGAGGTGAGAGAGCATGGACAATGGAGAGACGCAGACACATGGTCGAAATTGGGGGGGGGGCATGATTCGGACTGGCAATGTACGTATTCATTTGACCACAACCACCTATCGCCCCATCCCCTCCCTCCACACTCCTATGAATCAACTCATGTTAATTTATAATCTCTCATGGAAATTAAGCGGACAAGGAAGAGAATGGAGTGGAGTGTGAGTTGGAGAGGGAGAGGGGGAGAGAGAAGGGGATTAAAAGGAGGGGATTGCGAGGGGAGAGGGGAGAGGTTGCCCCGATATAGCGAGGGCAAGCGATCAGTCGGATAAATAAACAGGATGAAAAGGAATTGCATTATTATTGAGTGCTGTGAACGAAGCATTCCTGTCTTACACTCTCTTCTGAAACTGCTTTTAGATACCATTCGCAGATTCAGATCGGATCTTTCCGATGGCTATGCTTGATCATCTGCCTACAGTACAATACGTCAGAATCTCAATTTGAATAGATCGCGCAATTTAACAATGAAAAGCTAGTGCGATATGCACTTGAATAAACCGTTCGTAAATCTCTCCAGATTTGTGGATTTTTTTATTATTATATTTATACTAAAGTATAAGTGTAAAAACGAGAAAATCCAGGCGGGCCGCGCTATTTGTATTCGCTTCACAGTATAGGCTCTCCTGAATCCCCCCCCCCTTCCTTTTCCCTTTCCGTCCCTTCTCTCGATAATTAACCAAGTGCTAGTTAGCCACTCACTGAATCTCCGTCCCTAAATGACACCCTGCCTACGCTGCTCTCACTCTCTCCCCTTTTCTCTCTCTCCTCAAAAGAGAGGCCTCTACTTGGATAAATAATTTGCCTAATGGCTAGCGAGAGAAAGACCGGGGATTTTGTAATGATGTCATCGGGAGAAATTAAGACAAGATCAAGATAATCTGGCATGATCTCTATTACTGTTTTGCGAGCAAGGACTCTACAAGATTTTTTGTTTAACATAACTAGGTATTGAACCCATGCAGAACTTTTTTCAGTTAAAACAGTTAAAACTGGGTCAAAGCTCCAACAAGCGAAATGATCAACCTCCCTTCTTCCCTAATTAATAGCGAGCTAACGCTATAGCAAATCCCGTACAGACGACGGAGATTAATGATTTGAGAAGGGTAATGGCAAGTAATGGGATACACCTGTCCTCCCCATAGGAGGAGAACGACTCCACGGTACAGCAGACAAGCGTCGCCTAATGCAGATTGGAACTGGGTAATAAAGACGGGCAGAGTACTGGGGTAAAGGTAGTCTGGGCAACGGGAAACGGACTGGAGTTTCAGTAATGTTTCGAAAAGGGAGATAATTTTTTTTACTATAAAAAGGTCCTACTACCTAACTCTTTCTTGAGGAGGAGAGTTCAGAGCACACTCACCGAAATTTCCCTAGATGACTGGGAAAATTTCGCCCTCCCCTACTGAACATATGTACAAATACGGACGGTACAAACCAATCCTACCCAACTCTCCCCGTTTGAAATGCCTACTGTTTCTGCTCAGTCGTGCGTTCGCTATCTCTTCATCTTTACTACTCTCTCCCTGGTTTCTCTCTACCTTCCCTCGCTAACCGCCCTGTCTCTCCGCCTTCTGTCGGTCTGTCCGTTCTCTCTCTGTGTGTCTGTCACCGATAAAGCAATGGATCCTGTCATCATAGCCCACTACGCTCTCTGCAGTAATTACCGACGAACGAAGGGAAGGAGAGGAGAGGAGAAGGGGACCCGATTCATTTGTTTTGGTTGAGGAGGGGAATAGGAGGGAGGGGATAGGGGAGAGGAGAGGAGAGGCGGACTACGAGGGAATATTAGGAGGTAAAGGAGAGAAGGATTCAAGAGACACGATGATTGGGCCATCAAAGCGCAGTAGAGAACAGGCATGAGAAAGAGACGGTTGGCAGATTTGGTATAGTCTAGAAAATCGGAGCGTATGATTCGTGATTCCGCCGCTACGGTGTTTAGCGAATTCTTCGCTCCTTGAAACGGGGCCATTTCATTCCAAGAAAAGATATCGGATGGATATGTTTTTGAGATCAGTAACATCTAGACTTTCTTATGATACATACTAGAAGTTGATTAGATCAATTTGAAAGGCAGCGGAATCAGCGCTACAACCGGAACGATGATATCTTTCCTTTTTCTCTACTATATTGGGTCTTGTAAGCGAGCAAGGTCAAATGGCAAGGAGAAATGCGATCCAAGAGAAATACCGTGAATAAAACCGAGGAACCGTAAAGAAATAGAAAGGGAAGGGGCAAGAAGGTTAAATGATGCAATGAGAAATTGTGAAACAGACAAAAAACAAATAAAAACTGTAAAAGACCCACGGTACCGCAGATAAGTTCCAATTCGTCTACTGCGTAGAAGCGTGTACGGTGGGTAAGGCAGGGTGCATATCTGAAAGGAATCAACTTCGACAAACTGAAATATTGCGAGAATATAGCGGGTATAACAGAAGAGAGACGTATATATTATTGACGAAAATGTTCCGTCAGTAAACTCATTCCTACTTTGTCTGGACTCTCTTCATACCGCTTCGCTCTCTCGTCGGAAGTAGGAATGAGACGACGGACGGAACATTTTCGTCAACCATACTCAAGGAGTAAGATAATGGCAATGGAAGTGGCAAGCTTACTGTAGCGATAATAGGCAAAGGAGAGTGCGAGGCTGGAGGTTTTGTGATTGAAATATTCGCGCCTTTTCCCTCGTTCCTCTTCTGATGCGCCCTGTTTCTCTCTCTCCTCTCCTTTCCCTTCGCTCTCTACGGGCAAACCGATAGACGAATAGCGCAATTAGCGAAGCGGCTAATGAACGAAATGAGGGAAGAGGAGACGGGGAGGAGAGGGGAATAGAGGGAAGAGGGAGGGGAACAGAAACGGAGATCTCCCTCCTCCCTCCTCCCTCTGATGATGAACCTAAGGCTCCGTAATGAGCTAAAGTACGCAGCAGAGACTTGTGAGCGACTTCGTCCGAGCAGGGGACTGACTATTCGCGGCTAGATGATGCCATAATGTTCTATAAATGTTAAGCGAACGAGCCAAAAAGGCTTAGGATACGGTGTTTTTCGTGCGAGAGTTCCTACCGAAATCAGGGTTTATTTTTCGTCATCTCGTTCGCTTAACATTTTCGCTGTTGTCAGAACACTGTGAGGCGGCGCCAAGCGAAGCGATATTTCCAAGTTATTATATATATATTTGTTCTCATTTGATGCCCTCTGACCGATCTCATATAGAAGGACAGGTCCCAGGGTATATGACCGTGATTTTTATTGATCAACGGTCTTCCTGAACGAGTCAATCACTAAGGATATGCAAGATTGCTACAATATTGCAGGGAGAAATCTGCAATTAGTAGTTGGGGACACTACGGCTCGGATACTGTAGGCATGAAACGTATGCGCGCCCCCCACTCATTCTAGTCTAAGACGACGGCGCGGGGGTAACCCTATCCGTGCTTTCCCTCCTTACCTCCCTCCCTCGCCCTCTCCCCATTCCCTGCCAACTCCCTCCGTCCCCCCCCCCCCTCCATCACATTCTCTTCACACGCCGCATCAGTAATCATCTCCAAACAGACGCATACACACTGCCTGGCTAATCACTAGCTGTTGGAATAGAAAGGGGGAAGAGAAGAAGAAGGCGAAGAGGAGGACAGGGAAGGGTGCCAATCTACGGTTAGTTAGCGAGATGCAAGGGTGATGCCATGATTTGACGTTGCGAGCAGCCGCCTTTGGCAGATATCACGGTGAGACTGAACTAATTCGGAACGAAGTTGTCAATCTATATATTTATATTAGTAAGATATTCGAGGATATGCCATGATTTGAGGTAGCTGCCAAATATAGAGGAATAAACCGATCCGTCAGTTCCTTTCTTTCCAAAATGAGTCTAATTCTCTTCCTTTTGCACACTCTCTCGCCTTATAGTCGGAATGATTTTGCGATGGATCTTTTTAATACACTATATATATTACCACGAAAATGCCTCTGTAACTAATTTAATGAATACCAGCTAATTGCGTGCGTTCCTTGTGCTGTTTTTTTTAAATTTTATCTCGGCCTATCGCTGAATAGGCCAATTTCTCGACCACACGTTGAGTACAATAGAGTCATGGAGCCAGCAATTAATAGTTAACAGTCACAGCAGTTACGCTCCAGTATCAAGAAATTTTTATTTTTATTGAGTAACTTTTCTAAATGAGTTTTTCGGATCTAAAGACCAGTTTTTCCATGTTCCTGGCCACTTGGGGCACCGAATGGTGTATTCGGTTATATCAAACGACCTATCAGGAGGCGAGACTGCTCAAAATGTGCTTTTCCATTATTGAAGGAACACGAACGTTGAGAGAGCTGCACACTTCTTTCCGCTAGCCACCGTAAAACTTCAGCCGGAGCCGGCTTTTAGCCTAAGCTGGCATTTTGCCAAGAGAGTTTCACTGTATTTAGCGGAGTGCGCTGCAAAGATTTCACACCGTTCCTTTTCCTCCAATAATAGCTGTACTGCTGCAACTGCTGTGACAGTGGATCATAACCAGCAAAAGGAGTCAGAACGATAACCTTATTCTAAAGTGAGAATACGATAGCTAAGGTTGATCAGGCGCGAGAGACACGAGGTTATTGCTCCGAAAATATAGATTCTACCTAAGTCCTGATCTGAGATCGCCTCAACCACGTACAGGCCCGATCAATTATAGCTGAATTAGTTGCTCTAAAACCCAAACAATATGCGCTTTTAAGACTCTAGATGGTGATGAAACTAAGAAAAGTAAAGGTGCTGGTTAAAAAGAATGTCGTCAAGAATGAACGCAGAGTAGGTGATTATAAAAATTATTTGTTCGATAAGACAGTTGTCAGAAGGATTCAATATTGCATTAGCAGTGTTAAACATAAGATATACACACAATTCCAGAGTAAAGTTGTCTGAATAATGATGAGTTCCAAATTTTTGAATTTGGAAAGTTGAAATTTGTATTTTTTCTATTTTTCAAATACTTTTGAAACAATTCCTACTTCCTTTACTTTCGGCTTCGCTGGCAAAGTGTCTCTCATGAAAACACCACGGAAATTCTTGATTTCAAGTACTTTTACAAACAGCAGGAGATCTAAATTTGTTAGAGCTTTCAGATCTGTTCTCAAGTTAGTCATTTAATAATAAACAAAACTTCAAAACTCGTGCAAAATGTTTTGTGTCTTGTAAAATGTAAAACTCTTTCATTTTCAATTTCTTGGCTATGTGCGATTGTGAAAACTAAATAATTAAAGGGACATGGAAGCCAAAAAAGATTGGCTTTCATATGAAAGTTTATCGCCTAAATAATATAAAAACCAAAATCAGAGTGCACAAAAATGTCTACTTTGCGAGATATCCTAAAAATCATTTCCCAGCCAAGGCGCAGTCTTACGGCGTTTAGCGCATAGTAACAAGGTAAACGGCATCCACGTATTCCCGGAACAAATAAACTCTCGCCGCAAACATTTTTAAAAGATATTTTTCAAACACTATTATCTTTATTATCGTCTCAGAAACATATTCTAGAAGTATGGTCATGTTCGGTTTCACAAAATTTCTCGCTTCCATGACGACTCCGTGCCCTTACCGCCCGCCATCCCCGCGCCCACCCTCCCAATGTCATGCCTCAAGATGAAGGCGGGGTGAAGCGTATTCGGACACACGACTCCGTGCCCTTTAAGTAAAACAAATATGGCAAAAACCTTGGACGGCACCGGAGTCGTAGCCTCAAGCATGAGCTTATGAGGTCAACGATGTACCGACTGCGCCGTGGCTGCCGCCTGTTGCTTTGGAAGAGTTGTCCCCTATCTAAGGAGCGCGGCCTAGCAGAGACGCAGAGGAGAGAGCCAGCAAGGAGGGGTGTGCGTGAGAGGGAAAGAGAGTGTGCGAAGGTATTTTTAACACATTAGTTTTTGTATTTCGGATTTATTATTTAAAAGCGTGACTACCGGCAAGTGGGCAGAATGGACAATTTCTTGTCCTTCCCATTTTTGGAAATAATTTTAAATAGCTGAAAATCGGCAAAAAAACGTCATTTGGGCAAAAATCTGTCCCAGTTTTATATACTACTCCGCGAAAATGCCTCCGCAACTAATTTAAAGAATGCCAGATAATTGCATGCGTTCCTTGTTTTTGCTTTAACTGGGGGGCCTATCGCTGAATAGAAAAATTTCTTGACCACACGTCGAGTACAATAGAGTCTTGGAGGGAGTTAACTATTAACATATAGTTAACTTTGGATCATAACCAGCAAAAGGAGTCAGAACGATAGCCTTATTCTAAAGGGAGGATGCGATAACTAGGGTTGATCAGACATGAGGCTATTGTTGCGAAAATATAGATAAAGAACAATATAGAACAACCGAAAATATAGAAAAATAAGTCCTCATAGCTCCTCAACTGACACGGACAGACCCGATCATGGGAGATCAATTGGTGGAGGATTACGGTAGCCCGCGAGCTTCGGGACCAGATAGAGGGGCAGGCTCGCAAAGTGGAATGAATGAATTAGATATACGGAATGCGCACTATCTCACTCTCACACTCTGGACGTGAGCGCGTTTTAATTAAAGGCAAACATGTGTTTCTCAGGAGGGAGGGGGGGGGAGCAAAAAGGGGGAGAGGGAGAGGCCCATTTCTCTCGTTCTCCGTCTAATTACGACAAGTCTAGATACGCCTAGAGAGACATAGGAAGGGGGGAGATGTTAACGAATTAAGTGCTCTTTTCCTTCTCTGCGGCTTACAGTATGCCCTTAGCGGAATTTACTTTCAAACTCTTAAGGGGGGGGGGGGGTTCATGGAACATACCTAGATGACTACGGTAGCTTTATGTTGGTGTGAATACCTTACTACAAGATCAAGAGAGAAGCTCTTCATACAGATCCCTATGGGTTTAGAATAGGTAGATATTGATCACGATCACAAAACTACAGCTACCCAGCGTCTCGTTTTGCGCCTTACAAATATATAGTAGCTTAGAGGCCCAAATACAAAATGGAGCATCATGATTGAAAAGAAATAGTGAGTACAAATTACGAGCAACTTCATTAGGTAATTGGAATATGAGTACGAAAGGGAGAGAGAGAGAGTTTCTTGATAATTCTGAATACCTTGCAATTATGCTAGTTTACAGGTTTCCAGGTGTTTACAGGTGTTCACAGGTACTATAGGGGAATGGAAAGATCCGTCAGTAAATCATTCCGAATATCGACCGAGAGAGTGTGCAAAAGTGAGAAAATTAGACACATTCTGGAATCAGAGCAACGGACGGATCGGTTTATTCCACTGTATTTGACTACAGCGTGAAATCTGCTCGGAAAAGGCAAACAATAAATCCGGGTTGAAGTTTTGCTTGAAAAGCCGATATCGATAACTACACTACTAAAGTTGTTTTCATATCTACTTTTGCTTTCAAAAAGAATGCTGTTCCCGATTAATTCCCTGTAAAGCGGCGATAAAGATCCATCTATTAAATATCTACCACTTAAGAGACATTTTTTGAAAGGCGTGACTGAAATGAAAGAAGGCCCCACGGACGACATTCAAAACATTCAAATCTCAGGAATTAGCTCATCCATACCTACTCTACAACGCTGCCAAATTTCGTTCGATTTAAAAATCATGGGGTTTTGAGGCCCGTCCGGTGGGGGGGGGGTAGTCGACCCTCTCCAAAAATGTCTCTTACTAAACACGACTGTGTGAGGTCCATGAAACATCGCACGCTAATGAGACCACGGCCTAATGAGGATGCACTCCAAAAACTCGCTGCGCAGATACTTGACCGGCTGGCAATAATTCCAACCTTTCCCATCTCTCCCTCTTTACCTCCCCTCCTCCTACTTCCCTAATCCTCCCCCCTCTAATACTCGCAATCAAACCCTCTCCTTCCATACACTAAATGCTTCCTGAACTCGAAGCTTAATTACCTACCATTGTGGAAGGAGTTACGAGAGTAAGCATCGTGAAATGGAGAGGTATTAGGGAGGGAGAAGGGAGATGGAGAGAGCCCGCGAAAGGCATCGAATAATTGCCTAATACGCTCTAATTGCCACCCGAGCGAGAGTCAGCCCGGCCTCTCTCAATCCCCGTACTCTCTCCTCTCCTCTAACCGTCTGCGCTCTCTCGTATTCCCCGCGTCTCTCGTCGCTCTAACCGTCTGCGCTCTCCTTCGCCTGCAAACGAACACTCGAATGTGACATAATTGGCGGGCTTGACGGCTGACAATCGGCAGGCCAAAAGAGGGAGAGAGACAGAGATTAGTCACAGGTATCGCTGCTGGGGGACTACACTCATTGTCAGGCAAAGTTTTGCAGGATTCGCAGACCACGCGCGATTCGCGCCTTCATCGTCGTCGACTCTCTTCGTTCCTCCGCGCTCCTGATCAACTCTATCGGTCTCATACTTAGAGATGTGCAGACTGGTCAGTACAATGATCATGTTTCATGCGTGCATTCTTAACCGCGGCGCGTCTCTTCGCTAAAAGGAATGAAACATACCGGCCGAAATGACCAGTCTGCACAACTCTGCTCATACTATAATACTACTTAAAAGCTTGGTATTCAAACCCTATAGTGTTGGGGAATGTTCCCCCTTTGTTTGCGGGCAAGTGAGCATTACCCCAGGCGGCTAGTGAATTTTCGCTGGGTGTGCCGCCAGGAGAAAAATTATTATCTGCTAAAGAAAACGTTCCGTCAGTAATTCTTCATTCCTACTTTCTCCCGCACTCTCTTCACACGGCTTCGCTCTCTCGTCGCAAATTGGACTGACGACAGTGGTTGGACCGTTTTTCAAAATCGGAGACAGTTGAGAGAATCTGAGCGAACCTAAAGATGAGAATGAGCACGAGTAGAACGCAGCTACCGATTGGCATAATTCGATCACAATTAGCGAGCGGTTCAGACTGAAGAGAGAAAAGATGTAGAGCATAAACAAATGGTTTGAGGCAAATGTCCCATCAATTGTCTCGTTACTAGATGGATCGTTACAACGAGAGGGTAAGCGGAATGGCGAAGCAGAGGAATGACGCTTGCTGTAGGTACCTAGTCCCGTATCTATGAAAAAGACGAAAAAGGCCCCGTCGAATCGGGTCTTTTTCATAGACGCGTTTCACGTATTATGTAAATCGAGCATGGTACTGGTTAGGTTGAACCAGATGAAAGACAACAACCATCAAAAAGACCCGTTTCGACGGCTCTACACAGTGTTCTGCCAACAGTGTAAATGTTAAGCGAACGGGATGCCGAAAAATTACCCTGATTTCGGTAGGAACTCTCGCACGGAAAACACCGTAGTATCCTAAGCATTTTGGCTCGTTCGCTTACCATTTAGAACACTGTGTCTAACTTGCTGACGGAACGTGTTCGTCCATGTTTAGCAAACAATACTAAATAAAATTAAAATGTTTAGCAAACAATACGCGTGATATACTCAAGAGGGCAGGTGTCAAACTGCTCATTGTCAGGTGCGACCCTCCCTTTCCTTTCCAACATTTCGATTATGCAGATTTAAGGTGACAGCATTAGAATGTCTATAGATAATAAAGAATGCGCGGGGGTGCACGATTAAAATGAACATGTGATCATCAAAAGATGCACTGGAATCGAAAGTTCATATCCATTACCGTAAGCTGCGCACTCATTCAAATACTACAGATAGCCTAAAGACAATAAATGCTTTAAAAGGGGATAAACATGTTAAAAACGTATGATCACCGCAAACTCAAACGCAAAGTTAGCCCTAACGCCACGCAGCGGGGAACTTCGTGTGATCTAATCATCCATTAGGCAGCCCTCTTTCGCAGCCCTGCCTGCCTCTTTCGCTCTACCACTTTTACCTCCGTCCCTCCCTCCGCCTCTCAACACCCTCTCCTGCTACGACTAATTAGATTTGAATTAGCGCAAGCGAGCAGAAATAAAGCGGTTAACGAGCGCCGAGGACACACAGAGTGGAAAGTGAGGGGGGGGACTGATGAGGCGCTGATGAGTTGCCGGCCCGACCGACAATTTACCCATTTCCCGGCTCCGACTTCGCCCAAATTCACCATTTTCCGGTCCCGGAATCAGTCCCGGACGCACGATACCGACGAATATTACCGGGTCCGAATATATGGCAAATTGAATTGCACCCGGAGCGGTGGATCAAGCGCCGGGTTTCAGCAACAGTTTTTTGTCTTGCCGAGTTTCAGGCATATTGGATTTGAAAAATATAAAAAAAGCAAAAAAGCGTCACGAAACCGCTGTTGCTGTCCACGGTAGGATTGCATAGTACCTATATAGGAGAAAACAAGAAATTAGAAGCGAGAGACACGGAATTAGAATTAGCAGAAAGGGGGGAGAAAAGAAGGGAGAGACTAGGGGAGAGATATCGCTTATTAAATGGACGGCGGAAAATTAATTACGAGAAGACGTGTGAGGGGCTAGCCGTGATCCGGGAACATTGCGAGGCTGTCGAGAAAAGGCGGCGAAGGGAAAACACGGAAATACCTAAATAAAAAGTTCCGCCAGTTATCTCATTCCTACTTTGTCATGACATATATGGCATTCCCTGATCACGACATTCCAAGCGTTCTAATAGCGAATGGTGGTTTCCGCGCACCGGATTTGATCCTGTAGGCGGATAAGTAAAACGAAAATCATGAATTAAAAAAAACGTATGTTCGCTCCTTTGAATTCTATAAGCTCTCAAAGTTTGGTGTAGATTGATTCAGCCAGTCTTGCGGAAATTCAGAAATTGCGGTCAATTCGCTATTAGACACATTCTTCGCCGGGCGGAATTCGGCGTGATATATCAGACCCTATCAATTAAGAATTCCCTGCGCCCTTCGTTCCCCCATTCATGGGCCGCTGCCTATTTCCCGGCTATTCGGGAAGATATATCCCGGCTTCTAATGAGAAGCAGAAGCCCTATCAGAGATTAGTGCACGCGGGACTACCGCCAATTATTAGTATTATTATTCGGGGGGCTGAGACGCGCTAAAGGATGCGAGGGGAACGGAAGGAGGTAATGGGGGTTCCACATAGAGACAAGTTTCCGCAACTTTTTCGGAATAACTCCGGACCTGACGCTACATCGTGAATGCGATCCGCAAATAGCTGCGGAATATTTCGTAAATTTTGAGGAATGGATTCTCGATGCAGCATTAGGTCCGGAAATGTTCCCTAAAAAGTTACGGGAAACTTCTCTCGAAGGGAATGATAGGAACCATCGATAGAAAATATCGGGAAACGTCTATTTCATCATTTCAACAGCACGTTTTGGGTACAGACAGTATCCGGCAGGGAACTGATATCTCATGAGAATATATATAGTAGAGAAAAAACGAAGATATAATCGGTCCAGGGATCCCCCGATGCCAGGCCCTCTAGATAAAATACGGTAGTGTTTATGCGCGGAATGATATATTCTTCCCGGGAATTTCGCGAAACTGTTGAAGCGGCTGCAGCGGTCTCTTGTTGTAATTTCGTGTCATTTCTTGTTTTCTTTTTTTCAATTTGAGTATTTCTTCATAATATCACACTCATGAACGAAATATACCACATTTGATGCATTATTTTGTCTGATAACAGCTCGGTTTTTAGATGCAAGATCATAATCTCAATAATGAGCAAAACTGAAAAAGAAAACATAAAAGAAGCTGTAAGAACGCACGCAGCACCCAAACATACGGAATAAATCGATAGCAGTAAAATCTAAAATAAATCGTTCCGAAGATGACGCATAAATTCCACTTCTCGCTAAGGCCAGTAACTTTTACTAGACCGTATTTTCGAATTATACGTTCCGATTTTCTCTACTATACTAGGAAAATATCCTTGGGTGATCATCCCGTGGCTGGGGGCAAGCCTGCCGTAGTTAATTCAGTGTCACCTTTCCCATACATCCCACCGCCACCACCACTCATTCTCGTCGTAGCCGCAATCAAATTAATCTCTCCCTCTCCCTACCGGCAATTAATAAGCGTATTACTACCTGCCGAGCGACTGAAGGGGCACATACAACGATTGCGAATTGCTAACACGACTGGAACGAGAGAGAGAGGAGGGGGGGGGAGATATGGTTGAACATTGATAGAACAGCAAAGTACTGTGCCGAATTCGGACCAGGCAGGTCTAGATGACCGGCTTCTCTGAGCGGCACGTTTTGTTGGCGAAAAAGTTCCGCCAGTAAACGCTCATTCCTACTTCGTCTGCACTCTCTTCTGCCGCATCTCGTCGTAAATATGGAATGCCAAAGATTTACTGATCATTTTCGTCAACCACAAGGGTTAAATCCCGGACCAGCAGAAGTTTCTAAATACTTGAGCGGAACGAGCCTTAAATGATAACTAGGGTTTAGAAGCTATGGCGATGTTAGACATTGCACAGTGTGGCATTGCGCGTGATCAATAATGACAATTTTCGTGACCGTTCGAACATCACTTGAACCACCATGAAAGGTAACTGAAGAGATCATAGGGGTTTTGAATGTTACGGCAGTAGGTATTATTAAAGGAAAATGAACATTGAGAGAGCTGCGCAGTTCAAAAAAAAAAACTTCAGCCGGAGCCGGAGATTAGCCTAAGCTGGCATTTTGCTAAGAGAATTTCACTGTATTTAGCGGAGTGCGCTGCAAAGATTTCTCAACGTTCCTTATCCTCCAATAATACCTCCTGTTATCATCAGGAGAGTGAAATGGTATGAAGAGACAGCAGAACAAGTAGAAATTTTTTTTATTTGCGGAACTTTTCGCCAATAAGATTTTTTTATACTTACTAACACGAGCAACAGTCAGTCCTAATGATGCTAATAGCCAATAAATCTACAATAATCCAACCGAAAGCAGCAAAATCAGCACAAGGGTCGCATACAAAATAATAATAAAGGAAGGCGAAAACTTGTATTTTTAAATATTAGTTTTAGTTAGATGAGATTTGGAGACCATCCATCTACTATCACATGGAGTCACGTAAATCATGCGAGATTCGAGCACATTCTACAAATCGATGAACAAGGAAGGTGACGAAATAGGAATGATGAAATGTTTGAAATGATAATTTTATTTTTGCACAGCATATCTATCTCAAAACCTACGCCAACATAGTAATAGGCACCGTAAGAATAGCTATAGAAGCAAAGCCCAGAAAGAGAACGGGATGAAATTTCATAGCGCGAGAGGAGGGAGGCCCTCTATATGGCAAAGAAATGATTAATTAGCAAATCAAGATGAGAAGGGAAGGGATGGAGGATAGAGGGGGGGAAGACGGACAGACATATTAATTTCACTAGGGCTATCTGAGAATGAGGGGAGGAGTCCGAGGGAGGGAGGAAGAGAGGAAGAGAGGAAGAGAGTGAGAGTGAGACTGCATCCAGCTTTCATTACATTAAGTAAGCAAAGAGCTCGGAAGACTTGGTTAATTAGTCCCTGGCCTCCCCCTTCCTTCCCTAGGAAGTCTCCCTCTCTCTCTTACTTCTTCTCCCTTTCCTCCTCAGAATTACGTATATACAAAACGAATGCGCACGTTACGTTGATTAGCTATTTGTAAAATCTAGCTTAAGTTTCATGTATATGTCCTGTTTAGATTTGTGTGTAGCAACAGTAGATAGACCTTCCTTGATCACCATTATTTTTGGGAAGCATCCGTTTCATCAGATCGGTTGTTTCATCGACATTAATTCCCTCTTTTGGAAGTTGCTAAGAGTTTCACAGCTTGGCAGTTGATTAAATTGTCCCAAATTAAGGGAAGCTTTCACTTCCTCTGGTTAAGATCATGCATCGGACCTCCTGTCCCTATTCCTATCAACCCTATCCTACCCTAACTGCCTCATAACGGACCTTTCCTCTCCATGCTCTCCATGCTCTCCTTCTTATTCTCTTATACCCCCCCCCCCGACTAACCAATTCGCCATTGTGGATTAATTAAAACATGGCCGAACGGGAGACATAAGAGCAAAATCGAAGGGAAAGCCGAGATAGCCTGAGGGAGGGAAAGGGATTGAGGGGAAGGCGCTGATTTGATGGATAGTTCGGGATCGAATGCTCTAGATGGATATGTAGCTGCCCGCATTTAGCAGTCGTGATTATTTTAACATCGCGTATCTAGATATCGCAAGAGGGTCATAATTCAGTGTCACAATTATTATAGAATAAAGAGATAGGGAGAGCGTTAAAATAGTCGTTATGTATATTATAGGGTCGCAATCAATCATCAATTTGGCATCTATTATTGACGAAAACGTTCCGTCCGTCGACTCATTCCTACTTTGTCTGCAGTCTCTTCATACCGCTTCGCTCTCTCAGTCGGAAGTAGGAATGAGACGATGGACGGAACATTTTCCTCAACCATAAACATACTGTACAGGGTCCGCTCCGCTATTGTCGGTCCTCGTATTCAAATTTTCGTTCCGCGCATTCTTGATTGGACTTGCCTTATTTAGCATAAGTGCACAGCCAAAGGTGCAAATAAACAACGAAAGACGCAATCATTACCGTCGGAACGCAAATTCGAATGCGAGGATCGACGATAAATCAACAAGACATTCCACACAATTAGATTGCTCTAATATCCCTCCAAAACTATCCACATATCTACTCGTGAAGACAAGAAGAGAACCGAGAGGGTGGGGGGGGGCAGAATGAGAGGAAATTAAAAGACGAGACGGGAGGGATTAGCGGAATAAGCTCAATTAATACATACACACGTTGCGGAGAAGGAGAGGAGGGCAGGGAATGGAGAGACGCGTAAATTATACGAACAAATGAGCAGTGCGGCGCGACGATTTCATGTGTATACATTGAAACAGAGAAATGCTGAGGATGCGATAATAAACCGGAATCGTATTTTTGCTGCAAATAGCAGTTGGAGCTTCCAGAATATTCGCTCGCTCATTGGCCGTTAGCATTAGCCAAATTTCCATACAATACCGCAAGCTTGTTGGTGCATCATTAGGTACCGTACTACCATTGAACGACAATCGCTGAAGAAATCCGCAGGGCTCTATGAGAGCGGAAAAACTGGAAGCCTTCAAAATCCCTCTCCCCCCTTCTCTCGCTCGTTGGCTGGTAGTTGGCAGGCTCTCCGCGGGAATGCATATCTATCGGTAACGGAGTAATTATATACGCGTAATTAGAGCTCATTCGAGGCGCTTATTCGCGGCATTTCAGAGAGAGAGAGCGGGAGACACGGCAAAACGACTAGAGGAAAGGGAGGGGGGGGGGGAAACGGCGCAGATTAGTGGGATAGGGAGGAAAACCGTCGAGGAGTGAAATATTTAGTTCGTAAGTATCGCATGATCTATCAGAAAGCGTTTAGTGAATGCATAGGTATTGGTAGCCTCAGGGAAGCATTCCCAAAAAGCAATGAGCAAAGCACTGAAAAGACAACGGGAAAAGCTCTCAATTGATTGTAAACCTGGCGATTGCACAATGTTGATATGATTCGGGGAAAGTCTTCCGTCCGTTTCTTATTCCTATTTCTTAAGTGTGAAGCGAGTTCTTATCTTTTCGTCACTAATAATATTTCATACTGTTCACCTGCAAACTGCTCTGCCTACACTCTGCTCCGTCTCGCTAATTGCTGATATCCACCCATAGCACTAAATCACGAGAGAGAGACAGAGCCACACTTAAGTGCCGCCCCGTTTCGATAATGTGAAATTAGCGCGGCAGGAAGTGACATGGCAGGCACGCTAAAGTTTGCCATGGGGAGACACCGCTAATTGCGACCGAATTAACGGGGGGTAAGGTTGGTGACTCGCTGATTGATTACTGTAGAGAAGATCGCGCGCCGTAGGCTATGGTCGAGAAGAAGAAGAAAACGCCGTATGTTGCCATCATTTCTACCTCCGACGAGAGTACGAAAACGGGTCGAGGAGAAGCAGGAATGAGTTTATTTGACGGAACTTGTTCATCAATGATGGCTTAACCCCTTTACATAAAATCCGAGGCGCATTATTGTGGGTCACTGTGAAATAGGAAGAAATAAATATAAAATTTCACAATTTACAGTAAGACGCCCATAATTAGAGCAAAGGGCCGACCACTCACTCATTCATTCGCTTTACGCACACACACACCCACAAGCGACGAGGAAACGAGCTACCACCAGAAGGGGGGCGAGGGGAGGGGAATAATCAAAGATGCAGAAATTAATAATGACTCGATTGGCGAGATTGCAAGGGGGGAGAAGGTGTGGAAGGGGTGGCCCTATCCCTGGGGGGAGGAGTGAAACTGAAGGAAAGTGGGGGGGGCGTGAGACCAGGATCACGTGATGTGGACTGACCGGTTACGAAATACTGCTTTCAAGCTGAGAATTTCTTTGGTAAGAATTCCCCATACGAATCCCCCAAAGCAGCAAACGTTGCCCATACGGACCGGGAAACAATCACGATTTCGGTGCGTATTGTGTGCGATTATTGCTGTTGCGCAGCAGCTTGCGATGGCTCCTAGAACTCGGTGTTTATGGCAAAGATTGGATGCGGGATGTCGGCCGACTTCTAGTTGGTGGGCCGCGGCAGCATCGCGACTTCGAGAAGCGCATTGAGTGCTGCCTCGCATCCTCTGTGGTACTTCACCTAGATGGAAGAGGGAGGGGAAATCGAGTTGTCGGTTGAGCAAAAATTCCGTCCGTCTACTTTAAACGAGAGAGCGCACGCGGCATGAAGAGAGTGCAGACAAAGTAGGAATGACGACGGAACATTTTCGCAACTGAACGTTGAGAGACTGACGGACCGTTCATTCCGCTATTATTATTGGAGGAAAAGGAACGTTAAAAAATGCTTGCAGCGCGCTCTGCTAAGCACGGTGAAACCCTCTTGGCAAAACGCCAGCTTAGACTTAAAAGCAGGCTCCGGCTGAAGTTTTACGGTGGTTAGCGGAAAGAAGAACTGTGCAGCGCTCTCAACGTTCATTTGACTTTAATAATAAGTAGAGTACTGTACACTGGTCACTTTAACCAGTACGCTGCATTGTGAAATGCATAGAAATGTGCAGCTCTCTCAACGTTCATTTTCCTCCAGTAATATCTATTTTCCACGAGCCTCAACGCAACCTGTTCGGCGGCAATGTTGAGCAGGAGACATGCGTGCCGGTACGCCGCCACATCGGCTTTGGCCAGTAGATGCATCACCTAAACACACAGAATAATATACATAATATGGAATAATATTTATAACATTGAATGCATTGAAAGCGTTAAACGAGGACCATTGGATGCTATCTCGCACTTCATCCATCGTCTACTCATTAAAGGAGGAACATTGGGTACCGTAGTCATGTTAACTGAGACTCATTTGCATATCTAGCGAGAGAGCATAGAAGAGAAACTAATCGAATCCCGTCAGGAATATGAATAGATTGCGGTGTTCCGAATGCGAGCTCCTTTAATATTAGGAAGCGGACAAGTTTCCCCGTTTCTCCACTTTTCCATAAAGATCTGAATAGCCCGTACCATTCCAAACTGTTGGGAAACTTGTGCTTTGAGTCGAGACTTGGACTCGAGCTCGACCAGCGTCCTGAAGTGGACCTCGCATCTTTTCTCATCGCAGTATTATTCCGTCGGTGAACGCCAATCCTACTTGCCCCGTACTCTCTTCGTAACACGTCGCTCTTGTGTAGCGGAATAAACGGCGATCCGTCACTTTCTTTCAGTCCAAAATGAGTGTAATTCTCCCGCTTTTGCACACTCTTTCGCCTTATATTCGGAATTTTTTTCCAACGGATCTTTGCAATCCAAGGATGGGGCCCTATAATAGAAATGACGAAACGTTGAGTAAAAAATGATCAAAAAGATAGTAAGCCGTACTTGGCCTGTGTCATGTCATCCCTCATTCGACTCTGCAACTTCTCGAACTTGGCAATCTGTGCCTTGACCAGCACGTACTCTCCCGACCGCCACTCCTTCAGGGATACGAGAACCTGCACATCATAATTCTACAGTATCCCAGTCCCGCAAAACAAATTGTTCTGAACAAAAACTCAAAAACAACAGAAAGGGGTCATAAATCCATTGTAAGGTCCGCTATGAATAAAGGGAAGCCTCTAGCAGTTAAAGGAATTTGCATGCAAACCAGGCTCTAAGTAAGAAGCCCCCCACCACACCCCCATCCTTTTCCCTCCCTATCGCCGTGCCTTCAACACGGATAAATATCTATATCACTGGTCCTACAGTAACCCTACAGCACCCACACTCACTTCCTCTTGCAGTGTCAGGTACATCCTCTTCTGCAGTTCATTGATGTCATCGAAGCACTTGCAGAGCGCCCGAAGGAAGGATCGATACTGAACGAATAATATCAATTTACATATTACTAGCAAACCACTGCAATCCAGTGAAATTACGCTGTACCCGGCGATCCACGAAGCGTGCTGCGGTAGCCATGCTTATGTGGTCCAGGAACGAAGCACAACACAGGGCTCCCACAGCGCGCTTCACGGATCACCTATTTGTAAGTTTGTGTGTTAGGCTGGGGGGTGGGCGCCTTCGGCTCCCATTGCTCACAATACACTAGTTAAAACTAGATTAGTTGGACAATGATTTCGCAGTCTAAAGATGTATACATGAAATATCTCGGAAGATAGGACAGACCGCCCACCGTAAAAGCCTAAGAGAAAGAGACCAACCAATGAATGAATTCTTCGAATCAAGCAAGATAGGTTGTTGCTCACTCTTCCCAGGTTCGAAACCGTCCTGGTGCAATTTCTTTTACACTTTTCCAAAGTTTATTCTGCTGACTTTTTAACCATAAATGATCCCCGTTCTCTGAAACGTATTCTGAAAAGAGTAGAACATTTTTTGAAATTTTTTACAAATATCGATTTTCTCAGCCAGTTTTCAAAATTTTCAAAAATCCATGAAACTTATCCGAGATATTGAAAAGTTGAGGGGGGTCTTATTAAAACTTTTTTGAAATTCGAAATTCTAAATGAGTTATGCGTGCTACGGACAGAAAGACAGACACACACACAGACAGACGGACAAAATTTGCAATGATTTGCTTGTAAAAAGTATTAACTTTTGTAAGTCTGTCTGTGTGTGTCTGTGCGTACCTTGTATAACTCGCTTAGAAGTTAAAAAAAGTTCTTACAAGACCCATCTACTTTTTCAATATCTTGGACAAGTTTAATGGATTTTTGAAAAGTTTGAAAACTGGCTGAGAAAATCGAAATTTGTGAAAAATTAAAAAAAACATTTCTGCTTTTGTCAGAATACGTTTCAAAGCACGGGGATTATTTTTGGTCAAAAATCTTCAGAAAAAAAAACAAAAAAAAACATGAAAACTGAGTTCTTTTGGAAAAAAGTGCAAAAGTAATAGAACCAAAAGAAATAGGATTCGAACCTGCGAGGAGTGAACAGCAAGCATATCACCTTGCCACTGCTCTCCACTCATGCGGACTGTCATCTCCCTCTTGCTTCATTCAAGAAGAATTCATTCTTTGGTCTCTTTCTTCTCTTACAATCAGGCTTTTACGGTGGGCGGTCTGTGTACTCTCTTCGCAGATTTTTCATGTATGCATCTTCAGACTTCGAAACCATTGTCCAGCTAATGTATTTGAAGTGTATATTTGAAGATAAAATGTACTTGAAGTGTATATTTGAAGATACATATTTGTCCAACTAATGTATTTGAAGTGAGAGAAGTGGGCGCCGAAGCCCACTAGAGTGCGCCTAACGAATGTCATAACTCGATCACAATCTACGAGGGAGCGGAGAAGAATGAAGAGAAGCAGATACGGAGATTATGTAAGAGCATTCGTTAGGCGCACTCTTAAAGCCCTCCTAACACAAAAGGTTAGGCGATCCGCGAAGCGTGATGTGGGCGTGCGCACAATCAACGTGAAGCCCTGTGCTGCGTGTGCAGGGCCACCTAATGGTGCATTCAGTGTCGAGGGGGGGGGCAGAAATCCTCGATTATTTGCTATGATTCTGTGTTGACATTCGATGGGAAGCGGTCAGATTTTTCAAAAGATGAAAGGGACCGGACCGTTTTTCCTAGAAAGACAGCAAAGAATAATCGCTTTCTTGGAATGTCAACAAAGAATAACAGAGATATCAATGGAAGTGCGTCAGCTTTTTATATATATATATATATATATATATATATATATATATATATATATATATATATATATATATATATGTCTTACATGCGGATCCTTGATGGCGATTCCGAGTACGTGCGCGGGGGCGGCTATCATATCAGCAACAAACCGCGGAGCCGATTCGTCCTCGATGAAGCGAATCGAAATGTGCTGCAGGGCACAATGACAGCCGTGTAAGTGTTAAGCGAACGAGATTAAACCTAATTTCGGTCAGAACTCTCGCACGGGGAAATCATTCATCCCGATCATTTTGGCTCGTTCGCTTAACATTTAGAGCATTGTGAGGAGACGTCATGTTAAACTAAAGGTAGACTACAGCATAGAGCAAGATATCGATCAGTCGGGCACAACTCACATGAGCAGTTATCTGCGCGGCTTCATTCGTGGCATACAGGTTGTTGATGATCGCCGTCTGAAGGAGTACGGTAGCAGGGATGCATGATACATGTCCATATTATGATATACGAAGGTTCACGGTAGAAGGATTACGGTAAGAAGAACTGGAATTACGATATTCAACGTGCAACCATTGTGGCAACGGGGATAGATGTCGAGATTACGGTATAGTAGGGAAGGACTATGGTATTTAATATCCAGTGTTGTTTCGCTGACCTTTGCATTGAATTCCGACGGAACGGTCACACGCAGCTTGGTTTTCTTGCGCAACTGCAGAGCTTTATGTTAGATTTGTTTGTCCGATCAACAGTCTTTGATACAGTATCAGAGAGATATCGGTATCAGTACCGGACCCAAACGTATGCAGATTCCTTACCCTGATCTTGAGTCTTCCGAATATCGAGCTCTCACCATGTGCCATGCCCGTAGGTGGGTAGAATGACCGATGGTGGGGGGGGCTGAGGGAGAGCGAGAGACGAGATATACGAGAGAAATTCAAATTACCATCCACTCTTGGATAATTCAAAAGTAGAGAAAAAATAGAAAATACATATGTATGTATTATACATCGTTCATCTATCTTCACGTTAACAACTTCTTATATTTATATCCTTCGTGAAAACGACCGAAACCAGATGAATTATAAAATTTGCATACAACAAGGAAATGCAATAAAAATATAAAAGGAGTGGATAAAGTTTTAAAATGAAGCATTTCGTCTAGAAGACTTGCTCGATCCGGGTTAACCGCTGGCCACGAACTCCCTGATCCTCTTAGCTAAGCTAGATAGAGATAGTGTGATGTCATCACGAAATCGGTCCTGAGGGGACACTACCGACTAGATACTTGTCACAGCGAAACCCTTCAACGGAGGGGATCTGACGAATTTCGAAGATTCGCCATCCATTTAAACATTGCGTGTGGCACAAACCAGAAACAGCAGTGTTTATGGTGAATTGCAGGTGAATTTGCAAGCCTAAAAAAATAAAGCAATAAAATAATAAATGCGCTTGATTATTCTCGAGGACTTGTTGTTGACTTGACGCCTGCTTGTTGACAACTATGGTTGAAGAGAATGTTCCGTCAGTTGTTTCATTCCTATTTCAGCGGTAGGAAGAGAGTGCAGACAAAGCAGGAATGGCGTCTACTGACGGAACTTTTCCTCAATAATATATAGCAACTTTTCAGCAGGCAGCTTCATTCCCATCCGCTCAGTCTTTGTAGAGCGGAGCTCGTTAAAGAGCCCCTCTGAGCACATTGCGATCCCTCAAGATCGTATTTTAGACATTCCTTCAGTTTTGTCTTTTTCAGAAGACATATGTCTCCATTCCTTCAATAAACTAGGTTTACGAATCAGACCGCTCGCGTGCTACAATATTCACGAAATGAATTTCGTATTCGCGCGGTCCCTGAAGAGCAATGTAACTTTGCATACAACTTCTCGCCTAATTTAAACAGCGGGGAATGGCGGGAAAAAGATGCAAATGCAGGATTGTAGGTTTTCGACATTGCTCTTTCAGATGAGAGGAAGAAACCAGGAGGGTAAAAAGTGCTCAGAGGGGCCCTTTAACAGAATCCGAATGATGACACCAACAAACCGCCTCCAATCACTCCGATTCCGGCCTCACCCCTACAACTGTCTTATCCCCCCTCCTCCACTTCGCAATCTCTCCCCACGCCCTCATACAAGATTACCAATTGTACGTCTTCCCGCCTCTTCTACAGTAATCAGACCCACTCTAATCAGCCCCCTCTCAATAACAGGAAATGTTTTAGTCTCGGAACGGGCTTATCCTATCTCCCTCCTCTCTTTCTCTCCTCCTTGCTCTTCTCCTCTCATTTCCACTCATAATCACCTTCTTTCTAATCACTTAGAGAGCGACAATTCGCAGCGTTAATCGCTGTTGTACACTCTATTCGATTGGTCAGGCGGTACGATTAGGGATGGGGAAGGAGGGGTACGGTAGATTAATGACTCACAATATTATGGCTTTCCTTTCCAGGACCAGTCTCTGATTTTCATACAATCCTCTGGTAGAACTGAACGTTAGGCGATAAATAGGGCATGCGAAGATTCATGGGAAACTGGCAAAAGCTGCCCAACAAATAGCGACTGAGCCCATTGTTTTTGCATCTTTTTTTTTGTCAAGAAAGGGCAAACGTTGGAAAATTCGAAAAATTGCTCATCTTCCCCCACATCGTCTCTAATACCCGTAGTGGCGGAGGCACCAATCTCTCGGTTTCGGCTGCTCAAATTGCGCTTCCTTTGATTCATTAGTTAGAGCGACGATCACAATAAGAGCTTACTGTACATAGATACTGCAGACACTCTATGCAATTGCAAGAGGATTGGCATCAGTCGAGCTTAGAGCTGTAAGGAAAGGAGCAGAGTCCTCAAGGGATGAGAATATTATATTTCATATTCAGGATTTTTTAATGTGTATTAAGCAACTTATTGCTTGAAAATCAAGCATTTTGATCAAATTTAAGACGATGTTGTGCATCACACAGAAAAATATGTATCGTGGGCTATACATATTAGGTTACACAGATGGAACCCTATACCAATATGTATAGCGGGCTATACATATTTTGTCTTGGGGTTTGAGGGCGGCCAGCCTATCACAGCATTCTACCCGGTGAAGAATGTGTCTAATAGCGAATTGACCACTCTTTTTGAATTTACTCAGCAATGGCTGAACAAAAGTGCATCAAATTTTCAGAGCGTCTTGAACGCATTGTGACGAGCTTAAGTATTTAAATTCATAATTTTCCACTCACCGGTTCGCCCACAGGATCGGATCCTATGGGCGGAAACCGCTATTCGCTAAACGAACGCTAGGAATGCTGTGCTATACATATATGTATAGCACGGTCCGAGGCCGGCCGGCTCCCCCCCCCCTTCTCCCCTCCCCCAGGGTCCGTCCAGCAATACCGCTCCCCTCTCTCCCACTTCTTCTTTCTTTATCAATTCTTCCTGCTCAGATTAA
>LS887659.1:14813-39742 GCA_900490955.1 Micoletzkya japonica
TTTGAAATTTCGTCCAACGACGACGTTACTGTGTTTAGCGAAAGGAATTAAGCCAAAAGCGACATTCCTCTTAACGACGGAAGCCCGGAACGAAAAAATAAAACATGCGATTTTCGAGTTTTTTCTTCGATTTTTTTATTGTCACTATGTTTTTTCTCACATTTTTAAACATTAAAAGAATTTTCCTCGAATTTTAAAATTTTTGGTTAGAGGCTGCTTCCTCCCTTTAAAGGGACATGGAAGCCAAAAAAGATGGGCTTTCATATGAAAGTTTATCGCCTAAATAATATAAAAATCAAAACCAGAGTGCACAGAAATGTCTACTTCGCGAGATATCCTAAAAATCGTTTCCCAGTCTTACTGCGTTTAGCGCATAGTAACGAGGCAAATGGCATCGAGGTATTGCCGGAACAAATAAATATTACTCGCACCAGAATTTTTTTAAAAATTTTTTTCAAATGCTATTACCTTTTCTTATCGTCTAAGAAACATATTTTATAAGTATTGCCATATTTGTTTTCAAAAAGTTTGTCGCTTCCATGTCCCTTTAAGAGAGGAGAGAGGAGGCAGAAGGCAGAGGGAGAGGGGAGGCAGTGAGCCCCTCCAAAGCTGTGCACTCTCACACAACAAAGCAAAAGTCCCGGCTATTCATCATTTTCCTTCCCTTTTCGTGACCAGAATATGAAGAAGGGAAAAGGGAGAAAAGAGAAGGAAAAGAAGAGAAGTCGAGTGGACTTCGTTAGATATTAATGGAGTGGACTATGGATGGAAGAAGAATAGAAGGGGAAGGGAAGGGTGATAGGGGAGGGGCATGAATAGTCAATTGGAGATGAGTAAGAGGTAATTGCGAGGGGAGGGAGAGCACGAGAGTTGCAAGGGAACAGGGAGACGGTAAAGAGGAAAGGTGGAACAGGCTAAAGGGAAAGGCATGGATTGAAGTGGAAAGATCGATGAAGAGAGTAGGAAGGAATGAATATAGGGGATGAGGGATAGAGGGAGATGGGGGACTGTGAAATGGTGAGAGGGAGAGAAAGAGAGAAGGCAGGGAAAGGGGAGTGGTGGACACGACCAAACAAGCTATTGCACAGGTGGTCTATTGAATAGTCAGGAGAAGGAGGGAAGAGAAGAGGGAATAGGGGTGGCAGTCAAGGGGGAGAGTAAGCACACTTTGTCATTATCTCCAATTACTATATTGACACTTACTTCATGGCAGATAAAGAGAAAGCTGATATGATCATTAAAATCGCTGCCGGAACACATCTATCCACATGAACAAAAAGAATAAGGGCATTGAGAGTAGAAACAGGAGAATATGAGGTAAACAAGTAGAGGAGACATTTCACAATGGAGAATGAAATAGGAGATAGGCATATGAGAGGAAGGAGAGACTGGGGGGAGACAGGAAAGGACAGTGGACGGGGGACAGGGGAGGGGGAGGACGGGGGGACAAATAGAACACGGATTGATAAGTGATAAGTTACTAGGAAGGGAGGAGAATGCTTAGACAATAATTACAGGGAAACCGCTATTCTATAGAGCTCTTTAGTAATATTCCGTGAAAGATGATTCAAGTGGGAGATATATCGAACGGAGTGATATGAAGGGAACGAAGAGGGAATGGAAAGTGAATTGGAGAAGAGGAAAGGGAAGGATAGACAGTGGGGAGATACTGGGATGACCAACCCTGACATTGACTCTCTCTTTCAGTTCCCTCTCCCTCCCTATACCTCCCCCTTAGCCTCTCTCCCATACACTCATGCGCTTATCTTATGTTCATTGAGAGTGAGTAAGCATGACTGATAACAAAATACACCCACTGGGAAAGGGAAGAGGGTATCATACGGGTATGAAGACGGCATACATCATACGAGCGCATCAACCCGAATTATGGTCGTATGCACATATATTTTTTTTGATCTTACCTTGGCAGGCTAATATTTCCTAGAAAATTTAAAATGGTAGGCTTGATAATGAAGACGACTTTTTCCTACATTACACCATTTTCGTTCTCCCCCATTTGCCTACATGCAGTACCTCTCTACCTACCGTAACCCATGTGTAAAGTAGTTTCCCAACTGACCAGAGGGGGAATACTCTCCGAGAGTCTCTTCTCCAACTTCTCAATCTCGATATTCCGATCAGTGACATCTCTCGTGAGCGACCTGTGCACATTTATTCCCCCTTCCCCTTTTTGATTCGGGTCATGCTCATGTTCAATGATCAAGAAATAAAGATAATTCTTCCGTTTGTTATCTTAGAGCAAAGCATGCCAAAGCATGGCAGTTCAATTCCCCATTCCCCATTCCCACTCACTCAATATGCGCCTTCAACTGTCGGCATTGTCTCTCCAAACACAGTTCTTCATCCAAATCTGCACTTCCGTCATCCGAATGACTCGACCAATGGCCTATAAACCATTTCTATGCACCAAACAAGGCGCCCTACAAGAAAACGGTCAATTACTATTGGTGCATATCGAGAAAGTACAGTAATCTTGCCTGAATCAGGCCTCGGGGATGAAGAGGGACACTGTAGGGTTTGTCGTTCACATCGGTTGGACAGAACTGCACGCAATTCCATCGACTCCTCTCGACGTCTACAGTAACCCGTATTAGACTACAGTATCCGCAAGGGTTACACATTTTGGGCACACTACTATGCACGTTAATGAAATCCACATAAGTATCCCGTCAGGTACAGTATCAGGTATACATGCTACAGTAAACAAACAACAATCATGCCCTGGCATGCAGTACCCATCTCCCATCCTACAGTACCCCATCCCATACCGTTCGTTCTCCTCGATAATCCTCTCAAAGAGGGCCTTCGTGTCCACTCCTTCCACTCCAAATTCTTCCTTCTCTGATATCATCTTCTCCAATTCTCCCTTCAACTTCGCATACGCAAACTCCAGTTCCTGCAACAAACCTCTCACTTACCGCAACCCATCTACCGTACCCCTCTCCTCACAATCTCCTACAGTACCCCTTCCACCCCTACAGTATACCTGTATTCTCTGTCCCTCAAAAGCCCTCAAACTAGTTCTTCTGTCCAACGATTCAATGAGTGCATTCGCATCCATAATCGCCTTCAATCGATCGTTTTCACGTTGATTTTGTTCGGCTCTGAAACAAGAAATGAGTGATTGACAAGTGAGAGATTCTGAAGGTTCCCCCTCCTTCTTACAATTAGTTATCAAGTAAGCAGAAAGGGTGATAAAGAGAATGCAATAAGAGCCACTTCGCACTTCCGTTCACCTCATTCGCAGTTCGTTGATGATCCTCTGTTGTCTAATAATCAGTGCCATCTCGTCCATACTCCCACTCCCCCCTTCAACTATCAACGGAGCACCATCGGGTCCTCCAACAATCGAAGATGACGACGGGGACACAAAGAGACCTCAACACAGACAATGAGTTATCATGGAAATACTGATGGGAGCTAACAGAGCCAAAATGCATTTAGATTACCATCTACTTTCACGCAAAACTCTACATTCTACCGTACTCTCTCTTCCCCCTGTCTACCTTCCGTAGCATCCTCTCACCTACCGTAATCCGTTCTTCCCCTCTACCGTACCCCTCCTCACCTCTAGCAGTCTCTCCCCGTACACTTCCGACTCTCGAGAAGGCGGGACTAGCTAATAGATTAGCATTGGCGAGAAGTTGTTCCCTCATAGCACCCATCTCAGCTTCGGCCATGGCTCTTCTATCGCATTCTGCAAGAGTATCATTCCCCTCCCATCCCCCCTTTCCTCCTACCATTATTAATCAGACTCTCCAGTTGCCTCCTCTTCTCTTCCATTTCTCCATTCTTCTCTATCGTCTTCCCCAATTTCTCTTCACTTTCCATCAACTGTCGTTGCATATCTGCGTATCTCTGAAGGATTGAATAAGGGTTAAGTTAAGGATTACATAGAGAAACTCCAAGTTAAGAAGTAAGGAGGGGAGTGACTACTAAGGAGACTTGTAATTAGAGGAGAAGACTAGGGACACCCATTGGACATGCATGCTAAAGAGACATCAAAACAGGGACTGAGACAAGGGGAGAAGGGGGGGAAGGTTAGGGGAGATGGGGAGTGGGGAGAGGGAAGTTAGAGAGATATGAGGGGGAGACGAGGAGAGGGAGGGAACAAGTATGGAAGGGGAGGAGGGAAAGACTGTGCAGGGACTGAGTAAACGGGTAATGAATGAAGGAAAGAAAAGGCCAATTTCCGGAATGAAGAGAAGGAGAGGAAGACAAGGGAAAGGGGGAAGGGGGAAGAGAGGTAATCCTAGTAAGGGAAGGACTACGTCCAATGAGAGATTGAGACAGTACGAAGACACTTCTAACTCTTTATCTAGTAACTAGTCTCCAATACTTACATGCAATTCACTCTATTTCTAGTTCCCTGATAGACTCTCATAACAATAACAAAGAGTATTAAGATAACAGAAACAATAATCCTAATCTCAGAACCAGAGCAAGTCAATAGTGTCCCTGAGGAGACTTCCCAACAAGTACATAGTCCTCTTTACCTTATCATGTTCCATTTGTACAGCTCTCAATTTGTTTTCCATCGCTTCCTTCTCCTCTTCCTTTATCTCACAATCAGTCGTCAATCTCTCCACTTCTCCCTCCAATTCTTCTATTCTCAATTGCAATGCAATCAGTCGAGTTCTGCAATATCCATCAGTCTTGCATCATACCGTAACCCGCCCCATCTCCCTACGTGGGCGGTTTTACCGTTCATTATTTTGTACTAGAGCCTACCAATGAAGCGTCTGGGATAATAAGACGCCTACCAAGTTAAGTTTCTTACAAAATGAGGGGACAACCACCCGACAGTCGAGCCCGTGCCCATGCATGACCATCTCCCATACACATGCCTATAATTCCCATAATAACCCTCATCTTACCTCTCTCCATCTCTCAGTTTGATTTCATGTTTCAGCACTTCCACTTCATTCGTCATTGAAGACAATCGAGAGACTTCCGAGTGCTACAAATTCCACTTATATAATACTTATTATATTACAAGATATGATCGAGAAAGCAAACTTCTGAGGAGTGAATTCCCCTTACCGAAGCGTCCAATTTGATCTGTAGCTCGATAATCTTATTCTCCAATCCGTGGTTCAACTTCTGTAGATGACCAACACTTCGAGCTTCGATCTACAAACGTGATTCAATCTCTAACACAGAGACGAAACAATTAGACAGAAGGAAGCACAAGTTTCGCGTGCAAAGAAAGATGGAAATGAGTGAGAAAAGAGTCGGGTTAATCTGTGTGTCAATGGGATGGAGACTACAAGGGAACACAGTGAGTTGATGGCAACCTGGAGATGAAGTGTCTTGCTTACCTTTAGTTCCTTCAGTCTCCTTCTAGCCAACCATCTTCTCACATAGGCTTGTACCTTCACGATCTTCTTCTTCCGCCTGCAATTAATCAACTCAATCATCCCTTCCACAAACAGCTTACCACCGTATCTACACGGTTAATCAGAGGACAATCTTCGATCAGTCTCAATCAAACAGCCCACCCTCACCCGTTATTCCCCTTGTCCTCACCTAATCTCTTCCCTTCGTGCCATGTATCCCCTCCAATATCGTTGGATGGTCAGTGCACTCTTCTCGTACCGTAACTGCAAGTGTTCCTTCTTCCCCTATCCCCTTATTCCCCCAGTCCTCACCTTCATGACCACTCTCCTTACTCTGGCCCCTCTAAACGCAGTCTGTATACACAGCGCACTCCTCTTCATCTCCTCGTACTTCTTCTTCTCTCGATATCTCCTACAACAAGGGAATGAATCCCTTCAACTACCCGTAGTACCTCCAATTCGACTGGATACAGATGGCTGCACGGTGCATTTGGAGGTAGTGAAGACGACGGAAGGCGAGAAAGGCACGACACGATGCCTGAGGGGAGGAGAGGGAGTGGAGGGGGAAGGGTGGGGGAGAGAAGAGGATAGGGGAGTGGGGAGAAGAAGGGGAAAGGGGAGGGGACAGTACTAGCACAACGACTGGTTGAAACAACTCTACACGTCAACAACAGTCCCCTCAGGGCACACCCCAACCATATCCATTCATCCCCCCTCTTTCTCTCTTTTCTCTCGTTTCTCTCACCTGAATAGTCCGCACGCTGTCTCTAATCCGTTGATATCGCTTGCGAGCCATGAATCCCCTGTAATACAAGAATAGGGGAAGGGGGGAAGCACGTGTACACTGGATAAGGGTATAAGAGGAGTCATAAGATGGAATACGGAGTGGCCATAGCTCATTCCATCCCTACACGATTCCCTATCCGTTCCCCATTCCTCACCTGAATGTAGTCTGTATCCGAATAGCGGATATCGCGAGAGTCTCCATTCTCTTCCTCTCCAACAATGCCACCTCAACGTCAACTTCTTCCACCCCCATCTACTTCTCTCTCCCTCCTTCTCATTTACAACCCCCCCCCCTCTCTTCTTTATCCCTTCTCATACCTGTCCCGTCCGGAAGAAAATCTTAGTCTTGCCCAAGGCGAACTTCCCCTCGTCGAGGTGTTTCTCACAGGCGGCTTGTGCGAATTTTCGTGGATGATCCCTCCACATCGCATTCACTCAAATAAACACTTCTTCCTCTTTCCTATTTCCATCTATAATATGCGCTTGAGACATAACAAAACACAATTTAAATGCTACGAAATCACTCACCTCCCGCATACAGCACTCGATATCGCTTTCCAAAGTCACTGTAGGCCCATCTACAAAGAGTGTCCATCATTCCCCCTACCGTACCCCTCCATCTACAGTAACCAGTAACCCTCTACCAACCCACCTTGATGGGTATCCTGCTGCTGAAATCCTCACAGTCTCGAGTACTCCACACGCTCTCAGCTGTTGTATCGCTCGTTTCGGTTCGAAAGTGAACCTGTACAGTAACCCTCTTAACCAGCTACCGTATCTCATAATTACCGTAGTTTATCGTCGTTCGGTTTGATACATCTCACGTAGTGGGGACGAGTGCTCTCGAGAACAGTCATAAGGTCCTTGAGGGAATCACGGAACTAAACGAAGATTACGGTAGATAACAGAGCGAAGACTGAGATTAGTTACAAATCGTGTGTGAAAGTATTTCTCATCTTTCTCGAGTCGCAGTTCCTCTCGCTAATGAAAGGACGGACAACGAGTCCCCCACCTGACTCGCGACCGTCTTCTTCGTTCTCTTTCCCCCCGCAGCAGCAGCTTGAGCTTCTTCCCCAACCGAAGATTCCACAACTTCACGAAGGAGAGCGAACTGAAAGAATGAGAACAGAGAGAGGGATCAGGGGTGCTACTGACCACAGTAATCGAAAGATAGATAGGATTGAAACTATGACAGGGAAATACGCTCACCTTGGTCGCTGCCACTACTCCCAATAGTTGCTCGTTTACCGTATCCTTGTTCTTCTCCAGGAACCCAGCTACAGTATACGACACATCGGCAGCGAAGTGTTTGATCTATGGTGAGAAATGGTAAACGATAGAAAGAGGCACGCCTCTTACCATAAAGGTCGAACTACGAATCTTCGGCAGCTGCAGCTGAGGCAACTTCTTGAGTGTTTGACAATTCGTGATCTGTTCTAGCCAACCCGCATCCGATCCTTTGACTACCTACAAGGGAATGAGATGAAGGGGTGGAGAGGAGAGACTAGTCAAGGGAACCTTGCACTGTTCATCCAGATAGTTGATTAGACCGGGTCGGGCTTCGATCAGATCAATACACGGTTGGTTGTCGTAGAAGTCGATTCGGACCCACTCGATCTCCTCCCTTCAATACCGTAATCCCCTCCATTCCCCCTCCCTCACTTACCGTACATACTCCTCCTGTTCCAATTTGAATACATGTTGATTGAATTGTTGTTGGAGCTTCTCGTTCGCATAGTTGATACAGAATTGTTCAAAGGAATTCACTTGGAATGTCTCGAAACTAAAAGGAGTTGCTTCGATAAGCTGCGATGAATGGAATGGCTAAACGACTCTGCACTACGTCAAACAGACACTCACCCGTATATATCGAGAACTCCGATGAACCGTTGTGCCCCGAGACTTCCCTTATGTGGACTTGTCATCCCTCGCAACGCAGCATTTACCTTCTCCACCACCTGAATCCACTTACAGTATACCCAGCGTATCCTTCCCTTGTCTACACCCTTCCCCCCTACCGTATCCCTACCGTACCCATTGGAAGGCGTGGGCGTATATCATCTTAGCGAGGGCATCTCTATTCCTGCTTGCTTCTTCCCTACTCAACGGTTTCCTCACTACTTCGTTCACTGCACGAATCTCACGATTAGTCAGCCATTGTCTGAATTGAAACATTCTCTTCCTTCATACTGAAACGGAGATCAATGAATGCATATACTCATGAATGCATATAATGAATGCATAACAACATGACTTACTTGAGGGAAGCCTCATCGACTTGGTACAGTTCGTTACAGAATTGAGAGACGGCCGAAGAGCTTTCTTTCTGCAATGAAAGTGTTAAGGAGATTCTCGTCAGGATAAAAATATTACGGTAATAATAAGTATTGTAACCTTAACGGAAGAAGAATCGTCTGACGCCGTGAAATCGATGTTTCCGAGGAGGAGAACTCCCGCGAGAAGACGAAGGAGTTCGGAGAGTTGAGAGGACGAGAAACCGATGTCTGTGAAGGCCTGTAAGGCAATGCAATACTTGGGTATAGAGTATGAGAGACTGCATGACATTCTTGTCAAAGGAGACGAGACAAACTCGCTATCCCCCTCTCACCTGTACCGTAGACCCGAACTCTGCCCGATCGTCCATTCCCTCCAAATGCGATGCTCTTCCTTGAGACGTGTAGTAGTACGAATCAGCCGATCCTCAAGGATAGACTATGTTATTGTGCAAAGCAGAGAATGATGTTCGCATTTTTCACATCTAAATTATCGACAAAAGTGTGCAAAGACAGCTAATCTGAACAACAAATCAATGGCTACCGTACCCAGTTTCAACGTTGAAAGCAGTGGATTGGAAGAAGAGGCACACATTTGGTAAAAAATGTGGTAGTTACGCTCGTTACCAGCCTGCAAAGATCACAGATCAGAATGAGCTTCAATCACGATGATGACGTCACCTGGAAGACAAGTCTCGACTTCTCCAATAGATACGTTCGCATCTCTGCTCCCGATATGGCAAATCGATCACCGAAATTGAGCTTAAATCAGAGGCATAGACTTTCTACCTTCTAAAAACGATAGGTACAAGAAGACCCACTTGGATGTACTTTCCGAAGCGACTCGAGTTGTCGTTTCGAATGGTCTGCAACGAGTCAATTACGATAGGTTGACTTTTGTGATACAAGGCAAAACAAAGCATTGCACTAATCAATAATGAAGTGCTACCTTTGCATTTCCGATGGCTTCCATAATGGGATTGGAAGCGAGAACCCGTTGTTCGATCCCCGGCCCCCCTCCCTTTCGATTGCCAGCTACAGAAGCGAAGTACCTCAAATAATCAGACAATACAAATCACTTCTCCAACAAGATGTTCCATTGCTACAGTAACCATTAATACAGTATCCCCTACCTCATGACAAACTTGGCGGAAACCGTCTTTCCCGCACCCGATTCTCCACTCACAATCACCGATTGGTTCTTACCGTACTCCGACAGATCGAAGAATGCCTGTAATTCCCTTCCCGTCTACAGTACCCCTACACTATCCTCACCTCTTCAGCAACTCCATAAATATGCGGATCCAACTCTCTCACTTGCTTTCCAACTCCTCTGTACACCTTGAGAGGGGAATGAGAAGAGCGAAACCATAAATATCTTACTTGAATGAATTCATCGGAGTAAAGATGTCTACAGTCCGCATACGGATTAACTGCTACAAGCACTATTCCACAATAAGTATACACTGCTTCTCTCTGTACGAATCGATATGCGACATTGTGGAGTACTGTAAGGCAAGGGTTACGGTAGGAAAGAGGAGTATGGTAGGTCACCTGCGGGTTCGTGAAGGTAACTGAGAGAGGTGAGATCGTGAGCACCGATGAGGATATCGGGATTCTTGAGGAAGGGAAGTTCATCGGCTGAGCGAATGGGAAGGGCGACAGACTGCAATAGAGATGATAGAGAAGGGGATGGGATGGGGAGGATACACAAGCGAATAGCGTTCACCAAGATATTCTCATAAACAGGTATACTATGTGCGAAAATTCATATTATCGAGCCCACCATTTGCAAATATTTCCAAATTTTGCCTTTCAAGCCTACCACACATAGTTCGATTCCATACCATGTATATGTGGGGGAAAACAGTATTCAAGGGGTATCTATGCGAAAGAAACAAATGTAACAGTTCATACCTCTCCATTATCGAGTAGAATGCGTAGTGTAGTAGTGGAGAAGGAGACGTCATCCTGCAGTTCCCCCGATATCCATACTAGTTCCGGGTGACGATACCACACGCGAGCTCCTTAATGTTAACAGTCATTCATTGTCAGTCGCAACTACTCAACTAACACCTTCTAAGCGAATACACACCACAGTTCACATGTCATTCAAAGTTTTGTCATATCGGAAAAGACCTAGGTAAGCAATTCTGGAAGAACCAAATAGAGAACGGATGAAAGTCCTTTTGTTGCAAAAAAGTAATGCCCACGGGCTATAGCTATGGGTATTACTTTTCCATTATGATTTATGAGTCATTATGATCGAACTTTTTATAGGTAAAGGCGTCTTGATAAGGAGCTGCATAAAATGCACAGAAATGATTGATCTGCGAACCGTTGCATAAACAAACCTCTCTTGTAGTTCTCAAGAGGAGTCGTTTGTCCCCTTCCGAGAGTCGATCCTCCATCCATATTAACACACGGACATTCCACACGATGACAACCACTCCTTAATCTGATGAAGTCGTAAAAGAAGGATGGGATACGAGAGAACGGGAAGATGAAGGGAATAAGGAGAGGGAGAAGGCAATCACGGAGGGATAGGACGGAAGGGAGAGAATGAGAGGAGGAGACAGGTAAATAGCTGTGAAGGGAAGAGTTCAAACGGCAAGAGGGGGACAGCACAAGGGTGAGACTGTACTGTTTTGGAAGAAGAGGAAGGGGATTAGTAGGAATAGTTGGTTAGACCCGAGAGAAGGGGGAGAGAAGGGGGAACACTAACTGCCAGAAGCAAACTGCACTCTATGGAACTGAAGAAAACATCACAAAAACAGTAGTGTGAAGACATAGCTATGCAAAGTTTAAAACGGTTTAAATGCTTGGAGAGGACAATCGCTTTAAAATCATGTGATGGACAAGAGTTGATGCATGACATGGTACAAGGTTGAATAGTGAAGAGAAGAGGATGAGGAGAAGGAGGGAATGAATGAATCGGGTGGGAAGGGATGACAGAAGAGACCATACGGTATGATTAGTAATAGAGGAAGGGGAGATAAGGGGCGTAAGGAAATGCTTCGTGTTGGAGTATACGGAGAAGAGAATTCATTTCATTCTGTGCAGATCTCTACCCAACCACGGGAACTGCAGCAAGTGTACATGTATGGAGACCGAAGAAGAGCAAAAGGAGAACAACGAAATAAGTGAGAAGGAAATAAAACATTTGACTTCTGCTAACCAGTCATTTCCATGATTATGCTTGGTACATCTTTCATAACCGCTATGCTTCTCGTCACCAACAGCAATAGTATATATTGGTGAAAATAAGTCGTCTACATAACTTAGAAAATTATTGGATGAGAGCGACAATGTTTTTTCATAATGCTGTCCTTATTATGTTGCTGATCTTTTGTGGACAGTAAAGAAGCGGTGACACAAGGGAGAGAAGAGAAGAGAAGACAGAGAGGGGGGGGGAAGAGAAAGAGAGACAATGCGATGACTACTCAGACAACGGTCAACAGTAGCCCCTCTCAAGATGATTATAGTCTTTCTCCCCTCTCCCCCTTCCCCCTTGACCAATCTCTATCGCATAGTGCAAGAGAGTCCGGCTTGCATGGCTGTAAAGAGGAGGATAAGGAAGAGAGGGAACGAGACTTGTGAGTAGAGGGGAGAAAGAGAGAGGGGGGAGGAGGGGAGAGAAAGAGAGAGGGGGGAGAAGGGGAGAGAAAGAGAGAGGGGGGAGAAGGGGAGAGAAAGAGAAAGAGGGGAGAGGGTATATCACACCTACTCCCGTCGTTCGCTGGGATCATTAGGAATTATCGTTAAAAAAGTGATTGGCAAGCTGAAAGAGAACTACCAGAACTGTGTGTATACATGCAGATGTACTAGAAGAGAAGGGGAAGTGGCTGAGATGAAGGAATACAAGGGACACAACGGGTTCGAGGCAACAACACCGTAATATGACTAATGATGAGCTCCTCTTACTAAACAATCTCTCCCCATCACCTTGCAGAGCAAAGCAATGCTCTTATGTGATACACTGAATCATGGCTGCATGCATATTTGCATTAAAAAGTGAGTAAAAGCTTCGTTTCGCAACGTCGGCTGGGAATGAAAGGAGAAGTATGAGGGGAAGAGGAGAGACTAGTGATAAGGGTATACGGAAAAAGTGAGAGGGGGAGGGGGAGAGAGGTAAAAGGGAGGGCAAGAGTAGACAAATACAATACTCATGGACTCATGCTAACAACCGTGGGTCATTTGAATAAAGGGATGAAAAGGGAGGGAAGAGGAGGGGAGAAGAGAGAGTGAATAGAGGGAAAAGGGTTACGAAAGAGCAGGGAGAGATCCAGGTATGGAAAGGGAAGGTTTACTCACTAAGTTTAGACCGGACAGCAAACGACGAAGGCAATTGGAGAATGAGGAAAGAAGGATATTAGGGAGAGGAATGGGAAATAGAGGCACGATTACTGCATGGAATAGAGCACTGCGCAATCTTTAACGATGGACACAAATCAAGGGAGAAGAACGGTTATGGAAGAGCATGGAAAAGGAGAAGGAAGGGGATGGAGAGGGGAGAGGGGAGAGGGAAAGGGAAGGGAGAGAGGTAGATGAACAGTGTGTAGCACACAAAGTAGGTCGACTTAACCAAAGCGACTCTTTTTACTCCAGCCGTCTCATAATGCTAATATATGGGGGAGGCCATGCGATATCCTACAGTATTGTTCCAATTACATCGCAATTTGCTTAAAGTGGAATAATGGAGATCGGAAGACAAAAGCACGATGCAGGCTGAGGCATGTGGTTGATACAGGCATGAATCATGGGGAAAGCAGAAGATGAAAGACGGTCCGATCAAGGGAAAGGAAGGGGGAAGGGACGAGAGAGAACCTTTACAAGAGTCCTCGCTTTATACAAGACTAGTTAGACATCCAATTGGGGCATAGGGAATAAGAGAGAGAAGGGAGGGAGGTGGTGGGAATGTTAGGAGGAAGAGGACACATGACAGATATACACGGGGAAAGGGATCAAGTACAGGGAGTTGGACACCTTCGAAGAGGTTAATAAGACAGTTAGTGAATAACAAAGGAGGAGAAGAACAAAGAAGAGGGATACATCGAACTGTAGGGGTCTAGTTAGCAAGGAAGGAAAGGGAAGTGGAGAGTGTGAAGGGAGAAGAAGGGAATAGGAGGGGATAGTCACAACGGGAAGAAGAGACAAGAGACTGTAGAGGGCATGAGAGGTATACATACACGACACTTGTAAGGGTGAGGGGAGGGTTGGGGGAAGACTATCAATTGGAATATATAAAGGCAAATATACAACAAGGGCTACTCTCTTTTTAAGCGGGCAGTTTTGTTAGGGATTGAGCGATTAAGCTATTTTCTGTAGCAAGTCAGCCAGTTCATGAAAAATCTCTGCAGTAGGCTACCCCACCATGTTAAGAGAAATCGTGCCGAATGGTAGTAGGGAATAATCCTTTTGCTAGGGAAACATGGAATACACCGGAGAGATAGTCTCAGCTCGCGCGAGGGGTTACTGCATGAAGACGAGCAATCTCTATTGTTTAGAGGCGAAGCGACGGTCCAGGACAAGATAAAAGAGATGTAGCGAGCGCCTGGAGCGGGGTGAAAGAAAAGGAGAACTCTCTCTGACTGTCTGCACCCTCTCGTATTCACACACTCTCCCCCTCCCTTCCCCCCTCAAGACCCTCCCACCTGCTCCTTTCACCGACCTCTGTTTGGGTACTGGGTGAGATGTTTGCTCGGACGATCAATGAAGCTTCTACGGGACCCTCGGGGAACCTTGTCTATCCGACTGTCACTAGCTAGCTAACATCCGCTTCCTATATACAAGTCAAGAGACAGAACATCTCATATGAACACTGCGCAGATAAAAAGAGCGATACAGATTGTGATCCGTCATGAAAATGTTAGGAAAATTCATGAACATATGGATAATGCCAATGTGATAGCGACGAAGTGAAACTTAAACTTACAATTGTACGGCAACAAGAACATCAAATCCACGTGAAAAACTTGGTTCAGAGAAGAAAGGCCTTTTGCTGAAAAGGATAGCATTTTTTGCAAAAGATAACGAAAATAACGAAATTATTGAATCACAAATGATGTTTTCAGGTATTTCGAGAAACTCATTTCAAATTATAGTATCCACGTTATTCTTCAACATAAAGAAGTAAACAAACCAAACAAAAACTGCAGACAAAGGAAACTCACAAAATAGCAACAACAAAAAGAAAATAAACTTTGCCGCTTACATTTATAAATCTGACACAACCCTACTACTCAACTGAAGTGCTCCTGAAGGGAAAAATATGATACGTTCCCCTTTTGTAGTTATTGATTGAACAGTCATTGAGATTTAGTTTTTTTTCTGGAGAAGTTCTCGTGTTCCGGATACGAGATGCGTAGCTATTCGGCATGCTTCATTCTCTTCACCGTCGTCTCATCAGCTTCTCTCTCTTCCGTCACTCCTGGTGGTTCTACTAACAAGGGTGAGTATTCATGAGTAGCTTGAATTATCTGATTTTCACCACGTCTTTGCCTACGTTTAATATTTCGTACATAGGGGATGTATCATTTGCAGATGTAAGCATATCAACGATATTTGGAGCCATAGGAACCTCTCTATGCATGAAAAGATGCACTGGAAGGCTCGCTGTTTCTGTGAAGCAGGTTATTCCGTAAACTTTTAAAATAAAATATTCTTTATTCAGTTGATGTCCTTCGAGAATACTTCTGACAGTTTCGAAAAAGTTTGCACGTGAGTGACGAAAAAGCCTAGCTTGTCATAGTCTATTCAGGGAGTACGGAGCTTCTCGTGATTGTCTGAAAAAAAAATTGGGATGTGGATCTCGCAAAGTGTACGATGCGGTAGGTGATGACAAGCTTTATCTGAGATTGACCAAAATGGATGATCTTTAATGCCGAATCCGTAGCAAGTCACAGTGAAATCGGCAAGTTACATAAGCCATGATTTTATTCCGAGTGCTTCAAATTGTGTTCAGAATAACTTCCGAGACACATAATAATTTGAGTTGTTTTGCCAATTTTAGGCAACCTCTGGACTCGAATCTGCTTGTTTCGAGAAGAAAGAGCTGTTCGAGCGCATTGATCCCTGTCTCAGTCCGTCACTTGATTCCATTCTAACAGGTACGCACCAAATCAGTTGAAGTAGTTGATCGCATCACACTCACTCTAAGTGCTCCACTTGCAGAATGTGATTCATCGTGTCATCTCCGTTCTAACCTCACTGCCCTCTCTTACCATCCTTCTGTCAAGATGGCCTCGGATATGAACGGGAACCTTCTCATTCTCGCATCCCAACTATCCCCTTCCTGTGATTCGATGCGATGCATGTTTCCTTGCATTCTTCATAAGGCTAACGACGTGTGTCCCCTCTCGGGATCACTCATTATGGTTGGTCTGCCGTTCCTTTCATAACCCCCCCCCCCCCCCCCTACTGCCCTTGAATGTTTTATCAGGGTGTAATTCAAACTTGTCTTTTTCGTCGGCGTTGTGCAACCGTATTCGTGCCCTATTGCCTAAATGTAATTCCTTCCTTCAGGACAGCTTCCTCCAGCCGTTCGACAAAGCCGCCAGTTTCTACAAGACGTCGCCTCCTCTCATTCAACAGGTAACAGGTACCTTGTCTCCCAAAGGAATAACGTTGCTTGAGATGATCCAACAACAAGTTCCGAAGTGCGTGTTCCTTATGGAAGAGAAGTCTCTCGATCTGTTGCGGAAGGGAAAGTTCGATGCTAACTGATTTGTCTACTTTGACTGCTAGTTTTATGCTAATGTGAATAGTTTGTAATACAAGTATTGTCTTGTACCCCATCGGTGGTCGTTTTATTGTTGTGTTATGAGAGTGCTATGGAGTGTCCACTGGGACTGCTAGCCGACTCATTCGTCTTGCTTGATATGAGACGCGTGGTCTCTTTCGCTTCCTCACTCCCTCCCTATTTTAGTCTCCTTCTTATCTTACTTTATACTTCACCCATGTCCCCCGATAAATGCCTATTCTTACCCCTTGTCGTACTCTCAAAAATGCGATGTCTTATTCATCCAGTGTACCTGTTCCCTCCTAGTCGACTCAACCTTTGTTTCAGTATGAAGTGCATTGTGCCACTCATTGTTCTCGTGGCAATCTGCAGTGCAGATAAACAGAAAGATGGTAAACTGACTTGTCTCCTCTTTATATATCCGATATTGATAACGACTTGCAGCCTCGATGTACAAGGATGATGTATTGTGGCCGTTCACCGGAGATATCGACGAAGGTTTGTGCGCGTTTCGTTGTCAATCTGGGATTTGTTGAAATGCCCTATATTGAGGAGAAATGGTGAGTATAAGAAGACGTTGAGATGATATTTTACAGTGTCTCCATCACCCCACCCCACAAGTTGTTCTGCTTGTTCCAATTCGCTCTTCTCTACTTTCCGATCGATGATGTACCCTACAGGCGGAGCCATCGACAACATTTCGTCTGTCTGCAAGTACTATCCCATTTATGGAAACCAAGTAGAACGATGTGTAGACCCTTTGCTTACTTATCCCCTCCTTTAATATAACCCTAAACGTTCTTACATGTTCTTATGACCTAACGGGTATGCCTCTCACTTGGCAGGAAGTACGAGGAGTCACTTTCCTGTATTCAATCTCTTCTCGATTGTCCCCGTCCACCTCTGTTCGACCAACTCTCCACGGGTCTTCATTACATGTGCACTGAACAGAGAGATGGTCAGTTATTTTAATATGTAACAATGGATTAGGGTTTTCCCTCTTATAGTTCTTATTCAGCATTCGAAGCGGTAGTGGAGTGTGTCGATGCAAACATCAATTCTGTACACGAAGGTAATCGAATCTCGCCGATCTGTTAATATTTTTTTTTAGAATGCAAACGGTCTTGTAATACGGAACAGTTAGTGGCGGGAATGGCACTGAAGGATACACTGCTTAAGGTACGGTAATCACTCACAGCGCCCCCATTACAGTATATCTCTTACAATATCCCCGTTACAGTACCTCTTACCGTGCCCCTTGCAGTTTCATTGCAGACTCTAGCTCCTGAAGTGGATGCAGCGATTAGTCCTCGGTTGATGCAGATTGCCATGAGTGAAGGGTGCAGGTACGAGTCTGGAATCTTTCTCAGTTTTCTATTTCTTTGTATTATGTATGAGTTACCGTACCCTTCACTTACAGAATCTCATACTGTCTCCTCAAATGCCACAAAACGAAGCTGGATGCAAGATGTCAGGGAACGGCTGGATCACTATTTACTGTAACTCATTTTTCGCAGTTACTCAATGTTTGGGTGTTTACGAAAAGATTCTTGTAATGTTATATATACAACAATATATCATGTATCTCTTCCACGTCTTCTATTGCTTGAGAAGTGTTCCTTATCCCTTTATCTCCTATCCTCAGGAAGCCCTAATCCGTCCTTTGGATTCGTCCTCTTCCTCCTCTTCCACCCCTTCTTCCTCCATCCAAACTCCTCTCAATCTCATTTTCGGTGCTCTGCTCCCCCATCAATGTTCATTCTTCGTTGATTCGCAGGTCCTTTTCATACCATTTCCGATACGAGTACTGAAGTTCAGCAAAGATAATACGTGTGATCTCCGATTATTACTTCAAATCTTGTACGGCTTTCCAGTACTAGCTTGTACAAAACGTTGAGAAATAGATAGCCACAAAGGCGTAATGTGCTTAGGCGATTCCGCATAAATTACTTTTGCAGAAGTTGAAGGAGCTGAGAATGGATTCAGCAGTGGATGCGGATTTGAAGAGATTGTACAAGGAGAGGAAGGTAGACATGGGTCTGTCTTCTTGAGGGGAAGGACTCGCTTTGTAGACTACTCCTCGACCTGATGAAGCACTAGTCAACTCGATCTTTGAACAGAAGGTCGTCAATCCTTGGACTAATGCAGGGTGACAACGGTTCAAGATTATAACAACTTGGTTTTAAGATTCAAGATACCGTCGGCCGGTTCAGCTGATCCCTTCTCTAACAACTTTCTTGACGTAGGTAGATATTCCTTAAAATGGAAACTGGAAGTTGTTAAGGAAATTGATGAAGAACTAGCAAGGGAAGATAAGATTTTACGGGAAGAAGAGAGGAAGGTTGCCATGAAGAAGCTAGCACAAAAGAGCAATATCGAGGAGGGATCTGGTAACTTTTATTGTTGGTTCTAGGTATGGTAGTGAAGAGGCTCGTCATAGAAAATATGTAGAGGTCATGAAAATGTGAATCTTGAAGGTTCGGGGGAACTTCCTGAAAGAATGAAGCGAACTGTTGAACCTACTACACTCATTACTGCCGATCGGAAAGAAAGCGAGGAAAAGGTTAGTGGGGGATGAAGGAGTACTGTAGCTGGCAGAGATTGCATTGTGGTTGTGTGTTGAGGAGATGGAGAAGTTGGCTTACGAATTGGATGGACACGAAGGAGAGGGAAGTGGAGAGTGGAAGGATGTACCCGAGTTCAAGACTCGACAGAGTACTCCTACAGTAAGACATGGTATACGGTATAAGAGGAGACGGAAGAGTACTCTATGTATCAGATGGATCCACTGATGACGTCACAACGATTCGTCTTTCCCGAACTGCGGACAATGCTGACTTGTTCACTTCGGAGAGAATTGAAGCGGGTCGAAAGTACAGGATAGAAGTGGAAGTGGGATCGAGTGATCAAGGTATGAGGGGGGGGGGTTTAATGGAAGGGATGGAGGGGATCGACTAGAAGTCGTTTATTCAGGGGAACTCATTTGTCTACTTCGAACTGACAAGGCACATGCTGTCAATAGAATACCCAAGGAAGATGATAACGAAAACTTTGACAAACTACTGTCTGATATGTAATTAGTCTTTTCTTTTTCACAGCCCAACGGGTTTTGCTATACAGGAGCTAATCTAGGCATCGTTTGAAAATTACGAATTATGTATTCTGCAATATAAATCATAATAATAATGATTCCCTTGCTTGGTCTATGGAACTGTTATTAAACTCGGCCAGTTGTATCCGATACAATAGTACTTCGTAGGATAATATCTCCTCGGCTGTCAAATGGTGAAAGGATATAGCACCGCTGGGAACGGAGGCAAAACCCTTGAAGTGCACCTTACTGATTTCGCTTATCGCGAGTAATTTTCATTAATGCTTTCGTTCTAACCGTAAGTGTTGTGTTGATTGTGTCGTATAGATATCTTTGTTGTATGCTCTGCATTACAACTTCTCGTGGTCGAAACGCGTTGAATAGTTGTCTTCCCTTCTCGTCTCTCGTGTCCATTGGAAGGATTCCGATTGATGCCAAACAGCTGAAGGGGGATTCGTCAGGACAAAATTCGAGCGTTAAAGGACATTCCCATCCCAAGATCCTCATAGATGTTTGGAGGACAGAGAAATCTGTTGGAGTACAGGTCCGATTTCTCAATCAGCTTCATCGCGCCTCTGAATTCAGTTTCAAGTGTAATTCTATAAAATTTGTGTAATATAAACCTGCTAAGCAGATATCCTGCCCCTCCTGAATTATAACCGCCCTGCGATGATACATTGGCATAGTTTACATTCGACATCTTACTCTGATTGACTTATCGTTCATCCTATATCCGATGTAGTATGGCTCGGATGGGTTTAGTTTGGAAAGAAACTTGTTCAGGTTCTCCATTATTACATAGGTATCATCATCCACCTCAAAGTTTATTATGAGAATTAAAGCACAACTCACTTTGTAATACCAATTGAATTCCGGATACATGTAGAATGAATACTTAAAGGCAAAGAGTGTCTTAGAGAACAGTAACTTATATTCGTCACTCATCTAAATATGTTATGATTTCATTTTAAAAAAAAAGTATAGTACTTCTTTAAACACTGTAGAATACGGAACATGATGTTGAAATGTCGAATTGAACATCGAAGGAAATGAAGGAATCTTCTCGGATGTATAGAATTCACCTCTATCACACCTGCGTATCCACGTTGAAGCAACAGCTTGAACCTATCAAGAAAATATTATTATCTCAGTGGAGATGAAGCTATGTGGACCTTTGTTTCCAAGTTATCAGGATGAGTGAATACGAAACAGAAGAGGTTCCCGGAGATGGGTAAAGCCTTGGAGGCGTTTGATATATGAATAGTCGTTAAGGGTTCCATTGAACTGTAGACTTTAAATATGACTAGTGGTTATGTGATGACTTACCTTGGTAAGTATACGAAACGCATAGGGTCTATTTTATGAGATGAAAAGCGAAGAATAACAAATGTAAACATGAAGAAGATAATCATGCTCATACATTGGTATAGCTGAAGCACAATTATTGATTTATATATTAATAGGGTACCTTTAGCATCGATTGAAACGAGGGAATTGGATACACAGTGGATAATGGCCTTAGATGGGGAACGTCAATGCATCGCAGGCAGTATAGATCCTATCTATAGGTGTTCCATGCTCTTTTTGCCTTTCGTCGGTCCCCTATTCAGGAATTCAGCCAACATGCATAAAACTCCGATCAAATTTCGGTTCATAACTGGAGCATTCGACAGTAGCCTTAAGCCTTTATCAGTAGAGTTGCAAAAGCTTCTGAAGTTTATATCATTGCATTTCAAAAGATATTGTTACCAGGTGTCCGAAAGGAGTGGTATTAATCACTACTTTCCCATTACCAATACTATGCAAGTTACACAGAAACTAGCTCACGGCACCAATGATAGGTTGGAAATATACTGCGCCGATTTCTCTTCTCTCTTCACTAATCTTCCACATAGCGTTATCTCAGCTAACATGAGCAAGTTAATAAGTCTATGCTTCAATAACAGTGGGTGCAGATTTCTAGTACTGAATGGCAATACCGTAAGATATACGAACGACCCTTCATCAACTGGTAGATGCTATCAAATGGGCGATATTATTATGATGATCGATTATGTTCTGAACCACAGCTATGCACTATATGGTGGTACTATTTATAAGCAGAACTGTGGAATTCCACAAGGTAATAATGCTTCGCCACAGATAGCGGATCTCACTCTTAGCTTCATGGAATTCAGCTATATATCTAAAAACATAAAGCGCGGTGATCCCCTCTCCTACAGATTTAGTAGAACTTCTCGATACATTGATGACATACTTCATGTGTCGAGTAAAGTAGACGTATTCACAACTATTACTAAGACTATGTACCACGGCTCACTTAATCTAGAACGGACGAATTACATCAATGATAAGGCTGAGTTCTTAGACTTAGTTATTGAGATTGATCAGGATTATACTGTAGTTACCTCCCTGTTTAACAAAACCGATGCCTATTCATTTACAGTAATCCGTTATCCCCATTACACCTCTTGCATTCCTCTTAGAATCGGCTTAAACACCTTGTACAGCGAAATGCTAAGGATATACCGTAATTCATCTAGGAGACTGGACTTTACTACTAGATGCATACAATTATACAAACAATACATTACCAATGGGTACCCCAAAATTATAATAGTTGGAAAGCTCTTGAGGACAATTGGAACGAATCCAAGTATCACCTATAAGTATGGACTTAGCGCTGGTGAAATGGCTGCTCTGATCATTAACTCATGAGGACACTCATAGTTTTGCCTCTGGCACTTCCCTCCATCTTACTTCTTGTTCGTCCTCTCTTACAATAAACCTCTTCCTCTTGCCTTCCCTCCTTTCGCGCCGTCTCTCATCCTATTCCCTTCTCTGGCCATCCTCATCATTCTCTTCCTATTCTCGTCTCTCCCCTTCTATCGTCTCTACTACTCGATTGGATATCTAGGAGATATTTTTTTATTCGCAACCAGGGTATGTCTTTCTAATTTCTTAAAAACTTTCGAAATATGCTTAGTTTACTTGTGATGTAATCGATAGGCAAACATTCCAAAACAAATTCTATTCCTTTTGGTATCCAAAATGATCCCCGGGTTCATCACTGATGAGCTGTCGGCCCGGGTGGATTGCATGGCTGTCTGATGGCTAGACAGCGAAACAGCCATGCACTCTTTATATGGTAAAATAACTTAGTGAACATTCAGATCCTTGAAAATACCCCTTTTGCAGTAGTAACTTCTCTAATTATAATTCCTACAATTATCACACACAATTCTTTCAAATATGTGAGATGATAACGCTAAGGTAAATACAAGATACAAAGAACAGATACCATAGTGAAGAAATTCTCTTCTTTATTTGCTCACAATGCTTTTGCTTTTAAGATAATCAAAGCTTTTAATAAGCTTTTAAGATAATTTAAGATTATCTTTTAAGATAAAAAAGTTTATTAAAATAATCATAAACTGTAATTTATACTCTTTGGCATTGGAAACATACAACCACGTGAATATGACCTGTCTTTCGTTGATTATCACAATCGGTCAAATACAAAGGTAACAAATTACTTATCTAGCGAATATTGACTCTCAATCAGCGTAAAATTAAAGCTCTTAACCCGTATCACTATAGCTAAACTCGTATTAAGAGTCGATGAACATAGTAAGAACGAAGCTTATCAATAATTCAATAATTACGCAATTTCTATCTATCTTTTCCTGCTACTTTGACTTTATAGAGTAGAATATCAAAGAGTCGAATCTCATTCGAAGACAGATGGTGATACGAGATTAGATCTTGAGCGATTCCTTCATAACCCTGCATTTATGAATTAGTTTTGAAGTTAAGAAAATGTAACGAGCTAATTATACGCCTTACCTTTAAAAGAGGGGAGTCGTAGACCCATTCTTTTTCGTTATCTTCGCTAAAACCGTAGAATGTTTCTGCCCAATGATGGGTGTTGAAGCGTTGCTGTCCTGAAATGGATGGACTAGTAAAGTATGTTGCGACTGTTTCAAACGTGTTTATAGGTCGTAAAGAGAGAAGTTGCAAATTAATAAAGGACGTTGCATTTGCAGTAAGCCACAAATAATTCAAACCTTTGTCGTTTCTGGTATCTAGTGGAAATATGCCGATATTGGCAAGACACCGTCCGATTCCTACGTCTTCATAACGATCATCGGGACAAGCCGTCTCATTGTTGTAAGCCTTCTCTTCGAATAGTGCAAGAGCTCCTCTCGATAGAAGATATCCTGCTCCACCTCCGTTGTAACCATGTTCCTCAATTGAAGCTCTTCTTATCTTTCATCGCCTTCTCTTCTTACCAAGTAAGGCTTCAGACGGAACCCGATGTAATACGGTTGTTCGGCATCTAATGTTTCTATGTACTTCCGCAGGTTTTCCACAACGACATACGTATCATCGTCAGCCTAAATTCCTTTTGTGTTTACTCTTTATGGTTACGGAAAATGTTCCATGTTCATAATTGCTATTACCAACGAGCGATGAGAGGTGCAGACAAAGTAGGAATGAGTTTACTAACGGAACTTCTTCGTCATTAATGGATCGGGAAAGGCGCATGTATGCTATTGGCGGTTATGTTGTTTCACTCTCTGTGCTCTTTTCATTTTTTCAGAGTCTCATATGAATGATCATTCAGTGGTTGTTATAAGCGCGATAGTGAAGCTCAAAAGCGAAATATGAAAATGAGAATGTCGGAAGCAGAAGCATAAACTCCTTTATATCTATACCAAATTTTCAATATTTTTTTCTCAAGTTTTGAATAAAGTTCTTAGAAGCTCTCGCCCCACAATGTTCTGACAGCTGTGCAAATGTTGAGCAAACGAGACCAGATTTTGGTAGGAACTCTCGAACGGAAAGCATTTCGGCCAAAACATTTGGTATTTTGAACATTGTTATCCAACTTCACCTTTTTCATATCTGGGGACCAACAATACTATTATATAATTCGCTATACGTCTGTGAGCCACTCCAAAGAACGATCAATCCCAGTGTTCAGAATGTGCGGGACTCCTCATAGAAAGGGTCGGTTCATTGTGGGTGAAGGGTGTAAGCAATGCGAAGGGGGGGTGAGGTGGGGGAAGGAGGTGTTCGTTGTCGACGCCGTCGTTCACATGGCCGAAACCGGGGTTTTTATACACAGCATTCCGCCCGGTGAACAATGTGTCTAATAGCGAAACGACCACTATTTTTGAATTTTCTCAGGAGTGGCTGATTCAATCCATACCAAAATTGCAGAGCTTGTTGAATGCATAGTGGCGAGCTTAAGTTTTTAAATTCATAATTTTTGGTTCACTGGTTCGCCTACAGGATCGGATCCTATGCGCGAAAACCGCTATTCGCTATTATGACGCTTGGAATGCTGTGTATACGAATTTTTGAAGAAAAGAACACCTTCGCATATGTGCTTTTGGCGCTGCCAGTCGTTTTTCGGGCTACGCGCCGCGAAGCGGCGCGTAGCCCGAAAAATATGGACATTCATTAGGTTAGTTTAGTTAGTTTTACGCTCTTTATCAAGATCAGCAGGGCAGGGACCAGGTGTTGGGGGTCACTGGATCTGAAGCGCCATGAGTGTCTTCCATTCTGCCTTGTCTTGCGCCTTCCTCAAGAATTCGGGTCCGACCGCCTTCACCAAGTCGTCTCTCCATCTCATAACTGGCCGACCTTGCCTTCGCTTAGGCCCACGAGGA
>LS887659.1:49474-110976 GCA_900490955.1 Micoletzkya japonica
ACAACACGTAAAAATATAACCTGTTTATATTTTTACGTGTTGTTATCGAATCGAATATGCTATTTGAATCTATATTATTTATATATATATATATATATATATATATATATATATATATATATATATATATATATATATATATATATATATATATATATATATATATATATATATATATATATATATATATATATATATATTAAATATTAATCAATATTAATCTATATTATGAATCGAATATCCGATATGCTCGTATATTTTAGGAAGTCTCATATACACATATAAATTGAGATTCATAATGCAAAATGAAGGACAGTACCCAATCAGTAACGTACCATCGTATTTTCATATGATGTCATGAAATGATTAATACTAATATTTTTCATATGGGAGTAGATTGACTTGTCTTGCGAGAGGATGATTCTACACATAGATCGTGAATGATCTGAAAGGTAAAAGATTTCAAGAGTACTTTATGTAAAACTCACAACTGAAGGGCTTGTTTTGTATGCGGGAAATGAGTAGGAATGAAACTGTGAAGGACGATCAGGTGAGAAGGTAATAAATAATCGAATTGTCATAAGCGACCACCACAGTACCAAAACTCCTCAAAAGCGTATTAATCGGAACATCTGGGAATTTCACTACCTGGTATTCCTACCATAACAATCAGAGTTATGGCCGCTGGCATTAACATTCTTCCTTGTTGAGCAAAGCTGAGACAGGAAATGCAGAGGACTAGGGAAAATACAAAGTAGGAGATCTGAGTATGTTTTTGAAAAAATGCGAAATGTGCAGTTAATATCACCTGCCATAAGAGGTGCGGTATGAGTAGTGAGCGTTTATGTAAGTGAAGTCCAAGGAGAAGAAGAAAGGCTGTGCTAATGCATAGGCTCGAGACTAAATGAAAAGGGTATAGATATAGTTGGAGAACTTACTCGTCACTTGTACGAAGAATAACACTCGACCGTAACCTCGGAAATGGGATAGAAAGTAGAAGTAGTTACCGTCCTTCCATAGGAGATCTGGTGATTGAACAAGAAAGATTAGGGAGAAGAACACCTGAAACATTTGCCTAAAGGATGGCGAAAGGCACGAAGTGTACTAATTGGGGTATAGATTATTTCAGTCTCTGCGCTCTCCTCACTTTGCACGGTCTCTCACTCGAAGAGTTGTTATAGGCGCAATAGTAAAGCTCAAATGCAAGGTCAGAAAATTTGAATGTCTGATTTAGAATCAAGGTTCTCTGACCCATATCAATGACGTAAAGAGACTATTGTTAAAAGTGGGTTGTGAGACCTTTTAACGAATTATTTAAGAGCTGCTAAAATGTACAATAATATTACCATGAAGAATAATTTGGATGTACCTCTATGAATATGATGACTTTGACAGACTGGCTCAGTGACAGTTGACCACCCAGGCATTTAAATTGAACCTGAAAGGTATACGTAGAAACTGATTTTCCTTGCAAGAGTTGAATATATTGGATACAATGGTTGTTGCTTACGTACTTCTTCACTTTCCTTTTCCCTGGTCATTCCGATTAGCTGAGCTGTTGATGTCTACAACCCATTGTCTGTATACTGTCTATAGACGGACAAACCTCGGGGTAGTTCTTGGTTGTATATTCAAGTTTGTCGTCCATCCACGAATTGCTGAAGATATTACTTATTAGATTGCAAAGATTTTACTAAGGACACATAAAAATTGAATAAGCGATAAATATATTCAATTTTTCCGATTCAACACGATACTTGGGCGGTCAGATCAGCTTTCCTCTGAACTGTAGATCAGAAATTGACGCTAGAATTAATTGTGCATGGTTGGCATGGAATAAGCTAGCACCTCTTCTGAGACATAGACTAGTCTCTAAGGCTATGAAGAGAAGAGCGTTCAATGCATGCATTATGTCTACAGTTCTTTATGGTTCCGAGACGTGGACAATGCAGCCCTCTGATCGAGAAAAACTTGCTGTCACGCAGAGGAAAATGGAGAGGAAGATGCTGAATTTAACGATGTGGAACAGATGGACCAATGAGAGGGTAAGGAGTGAGACAGGAGTAACTGACTGTAAAGGAAGCAATCAGACGAAAGTTCACTTTTGCCAACAAACTGAGAATTATGAGTGATGAGAGGTGGGCAAAGAAAGTTGCTTCATGGATCCCGTACAACTATGTGAGGAACCGTTCAACTGGCCGCCCTCGACTCAGATGGCCCGATGAAGTGAAGAAAGTATTCGGACTGAGATGCCTCAATTTGACGAACGAAGAATGGATCACTTCCCTTGATCAGCATGCGGCATGACCATACCACACCATCCCACAGTGTTCTAAATGTTAGGCGAACGAGCCAAAATGGTTAGGATACGGTGTTTTCCGTGCGAGAGTTCCTACCGAAATCAGTGTTATTTTTCGGCATCTCGTTCGCTTAACATTTGCACTGTTGTCAGATTACTGTGATCCCTTGGCATGACCCATGACACTGATAAAACTATCCTATCCTAAGCGATAAATATGGGATTTATCCCAGTATCTCAAGCCTCCTTCACTCTATCGACAAGCAGAAATGGCGGAGCTTCTGGCTGGCGTTGAACTGGTGTTGGCTGATGAATCGAAGGTGGACGCGGGAGAACACCTCAAGGACAAGGTAGTAGCGCTGTACTTCTCGGCCTCTTGGTGTCCCCCGTGCCGCGCTTTCACGCCCAAGCTCAAGGAGTACTACGAGGCGCTCAAGAAGGAGGGCAAGAACATCGAGGTGATCTTCGTCTCTCGCGACCGTTCGGAGGAGGACCTCATCGCGTACTACAATGACCACATGGGCCCGTGGGCATACATTCCCTACGGCAGTGAGAAGATCCAGGAGCTGCTGGTCAAGTACGAGGTGAAGACGATCCCGTCGCTGCGGGTCATCAAGGCCGACGGTACCGTACTCGTCCAGGACGCACGGACGGAGGTTCAGGACAAGGGCGCGAACCCGGTTGAGCTGTTCGAGGAGTGGACCGCATTTGCCTGATTTCGTATTCCCCCTTCTTTCTTTGGTAATTTGCCCCCTACACTCTAGTTTGTGAATGTCTTTTCGTCTACATTTCAAATAGTTTGCTCTATAATAGGGTTGTGTGAGTTTTTTTGTTTAACCCATTCAACTTATTATTAACGTACCCTCTTTCTAACGTCCGAGTAGCCCCTATTTCATTATCATTCCCTGCGACACAACATTTCCGGTACTTTCACCCCCCCAATGCTTTAGCCGTTCCCCCGTAAGCTATTAGTGTAATTGTATGCTTTAGCAATAAACATGCTTGAATGGAAAAAAATTAGTATGACTGAACAAGCGATAAATATGAGATTAGTATGAGTATGAGGTGACAAAAAATATACAAAAGGGACTTTCGGAAGAAATACCCACTCAATGCTCTTACACACTTTTCTTTTCTGAAAGGCAATATTTAATGTCATGCTCGGTTCTCATAATGCAAAAAGCTATCGAAGCCGTGAAAATTCGATGACTACAAATGTCGTGCGATAATGGTATTAGAGAAGAAGCGAGAGAAATTGGCTTGGAACTATTGGCTAGAATTGACAAGGCGAGTAGAGAGAATAAGGGAGGGGAGTAAAGGAAGGAAGGGAAGTGTGATGAGTAGATGTGTCAGTAGCTGAATACGCACAACTCCGATTAATAAAGTGACATGTTATATCGACACTTTTAAATTGTTTTCAGAAGAAAGACAACGAATGAGAAGTGCCTTTGAGGAATTGGATGAAGAGAAAGGACTGGATGAGGGAGTCAAATGAATTGGATGGAGACAAGGAACGTTTGATGAGGATACATTAGGGATGGGGGAGGGGAGAAAAGGAAGAAGGGAGGGAAAAAGTGATTGAGAGAAGAACAGTAGGGCAACAACAGATAGGGAGGGTTAAACAAAGAAGAGAAAGAACTCGTGAGAGAGAAGGAAGTCGGCGAAGAGGAAATAGTGTATTTGTGGACCAAGAAACATCTGGTAGTTATGATTACTTGGTTTGCATGACTTGCAGATGTGTGGAGACTTGACAGAGAGCGAAAATGTTAGTGGGGAAAGAATAGGGGGAGGTGAATACGAAGAGAAGAAGAAGAAGCTATAGCAAGTACAGCATACAATCCATAGGAATAAGGGAGCCGGTAAATAGGAAAGGGATATGAGAAGAGAGGAAAAGGAGGACGACTGTGAAAGGCAATAGGCTGCACGCGGCACATTCGGGAGAGACTGCATTGCGTCTCATTAACATTCATTCATTTCGTCCAACGACTAACCAAACTATCGAACCTTTGCGTGAAATGAAAAGGAAAAGTGTAAAAAGGATGGGAAAAGGCGTTCTGGGAGTCGAGTATTGCTAGAATCGAAGCTTGTTACGCCTGAATATGATGGAAGCACGGGAAGCAAAGGCAAAGATTTTTGAGCCTTGTCGCAACAGACGCTTGTACGTATATTGAATATAATACACCGAAGTGATGTATGTACTATGTAAGGTAATGTATAGTTGACGTACTCTCATTCGCTGAATATCCCGGTTGTATCATGGTGATGTTTATGTCCACCCGCCACTCCCAATCTGGGATAATATTGTTGAGTGGGCTATTCTGGAGAAGCAGTTGTTCGTTTGCAACAAGTGGCGTAAGAGGTGTATGGATCGTGGCCAGTGACCATCACAAGTATCATCCCCCTTTCCCCTTTCCTCCTGGGCCCTTCCAATGCATTTGAGATGCATCTCTCCCTCTGTAGATGCCAGTAGACGATAGTTATCCCCCTGCCTTCCATGTTTCCTCTCTTTCTTCTCCTTCTTCTCTTCCGTCTCTCGGACAGTGCCGGCTACAGTAAGCATCCTTTTCATAGTCTTGTGTACATTTTGTTTCAGAAGAAGATCCTTGTGAGGAGGATCCCGATCCTGGTCCATGTCAATATTATCAGGTTCGTCGGTTTTTTAGGTTTGCGGATGTTCGTTGTTCAGATAAAGTGGTTTTGGGACGCAATAGATGAAGAGTGCAAGGAATTTCATTACGGAGGATGTATGGGAACCAGAAATAGGTAAGGTGAATTTCTTCATAGAAGCCGAAGAGACTAATATGCAGGTTCAATACAAAGCAAGCGTGTGTGAAGCAGTGCAGATACAAGCTGCACAATCCGGTCAACATTCCCGGTAACAGTTCACTCTTTCCTTAACTAATGAATATTACTGACAAGTTCTTCTGAGATTGTGTAATTCAGATCTTTGTCTTCTGGAGCCTGATCAGGGGAATTGTGGGGACGAGCGCAGAGGACAATGGTGGTTTTACTTCAATTCTGACTCGGGTAATATTTTTGACTAGTGACAATCGTACGTGAAATTTCGTTCTGTAAATCATTATTACAGGAACGTGCGAGAAGTTTTTCTTCCATGGTTGTGGTGGGAACGACAATAAATTCTACTCTCTTCATTTGTGCAGGAAAGTATGCGCAGAGCGCCTGAGTCCACAGATAGGTAACTAACTCTTTATTTCCTTTATAATTATTTATCGTAGCATGCGATCAATTTATAATTATTTATCGTAGCATGCGATCAATGTGACCTACGTACTTCGATTTGCAAGTCGCATTCTAAGTTCAACTACACATGCGAATGCCGAATCGGATACGAAAAGGACGTACATGGAGAATGCATAGGTCAGAAGGGGTACGATGCAGCTACGGTGATTCCGTGGAAAAAAATATATAGGAAACAGTAAGAGTGGGCAAAGGGAAAGTGCAATAGAAAAAGGACATGCAAGAGGAATACCCGCATGCATTTCTGATAAGAGCACAACTAAGTAGAAGAAAGATGAGAGAGAGTAAACGAGTAGGGCGAGAGCTGGATAGTGGATCCGGGTTCGTGCCAATGGTGATGCCCGTATCTAATCCTAGACTTTTCTTCATTTAGACATCGATGAATGTAGAGGTGGAACCAATAACTGCGATAGAAATGCATGGTGCACAAATACGGTATGCAGCCATTGAAATAGGACTGATTTAATGTTTCGTGCAGATCGGCTCATATTCTTGTGAATGTATGGCTTCGTATCGAGGAGACGGACATACATGTACATATGTCGGATTAGGTAAGTATGATTTTGAGAAGTCCTTGTTAGTGAAGGGATTAGGTAAATCCACTCTCGACTGTTATGAATGCTCTTCTGATGCTACGTGCACTAGTGGTGTGTGCCAGTGCAAGCAAGGCTTTCAAGGAGATGGATTCAATTGCACAGGTTTATAATGGGATGTCCATAGCGTACCGTCTCTTTAGACGTAAATGAATGTATGCGAACTCCGTACGTATGTGATAAGAATGCTGAATGTGTCAATCGTGAAGGTATATCCGTTCAAGATTACCATAACACAAATTTTACTGTCTTTAGGTTCCTTTGTATGCCAATGTCTTCCCGGATTCGCTGGAAATGGTTTTAACTGCACTCAGTCGAAGAGTAGGTTGCCACAGTGTTCTGACAACAGTAAAAATGTTAAGCGAACGAGATGACGAAAAATAACCCTGATTTCGGTAGGAACTCTCGCACGGAAAACACCGTATCCTAAGCATTTTGGCTCGTTCGCTTAACATTTAGAACACTGTGTTGCGCACTTCTTCATATGATCCATATTTTAGCGTCCTGTCTGGACAAGTTTGATCGTGGGTACCAAAACACATGTGGAGGAGAGAATTGGAGGGAACATTTCTACTTCGACCACGAGAGCCGGACTTGTGCACTCTTCTGGTGAGTGTCTTATTCGAAATGAATCTCTTCATTCTATCAGGTACGATGGTTGTCCCGGCAGATCAAGTAACATCTATTCCGATCTCTCAACATGTGCTTCGATGTGCGAAGAAACCAACGTCCTCACCAGAGCAGGTCCGTCCTTTCATACTCTTCCTTTTTTGTCTTCTCTCTATTCTCCCCCCCCCTCTTTAACCCCTTCCGTTCTCAATCTTTTCCTTCCTCCGCCTTCCTTCCTTTTCACATCGTTTCGCTCTACGAAGACGAATGGATGAGTATTTGGAGAGAACTAAGCCAAATGAAGTGGAAGATTAAATGATCAGTCAAATTTATTGCTTCAACCTAGTGAAAGGATTGGGATTACTGTAGAAGGCGGATAAAGGGATTACTGTAGAAAGCGCGTCTTCCATCTTCCCTTTCCAATCTTAACTTGTTTACGCGCGACGAGAAAATGCAACAGCTGGACGTGACTATCAAATAAGCTTCAAATTGTGTAGTCTTTCATCTGATCTTGTTGTTTGCGAATGATTTCCTCACACACAGTCATCAACTACAGTATGTCAATCCCCCTCCCCAGATACCTATCATTCCCCCACCCTCACCTCGCTATCCTCTACCTCACCACCCCGTCCTCCTCTCTCTTCCTCTTCCTCCATCCTCGGTCTCCCCCTCAATCCCCAGAGATGCCAACACAACACAAGTCCAAGCCAAATTGTCGTCTCTCATCGATCTCGAAGCATTTCTCGTCTTTATCCGTCTCTGTGCTCTTTTCTCACTCTTCCTCTCTTCTCCCTTCTTCTTCTCTCCTCTTCTCCTCCCCCAATCCTCCGCCCATTTATCTCACTCTCCACTCGACTTCCCATGGTAAACTGCCCGTAAGCGTGCTAGTCGTCATCGTCCCTACATAGTCCCTTCCTTTGTCCTCTTCAACGACCCTTACCCTCTTCCTCTCCCTTCCTCCCCTCCTCCCTCCTACCGTACCGAGGGAGGATGGTCAAGTGGATATGAGTAATGATCACAGTCCGATCGCCCTTTTACCCCTTCCCTGTCGATCGGAGACTCCCTCTTCTTCCATATCTTCCACTTCTAATCTACGTATCCTTAGTCAATTCTCGATCTTCAGAGATCTGCTGGGACAAATTTGACATGGCCTACAAGAATCAGTGTGCAACAGGTTGGTTTCTTTCTATTGCATATTTGTTGTAAGTGTACCTTTTTAACAAAATTGTCCTTATTTATTCTATTTCAATAATGATGACATAAGCCAAAGATTGTTCTTACAAATTAATTGTTAAGAAACTAATGAAACATATAGGAGATTAATTTTCCTTATTTAAAGGGTCCCTCCAACCATCTCATTCATTTCAAGAGATAACCTATTAAGAGCAGTTGATTGATTGTGAGAGAAAAGAGAGGAATGAAGAGACCTAAACAGCGAGAGAAATCTTTGCACAGCTTTTTCTCAGCCACGGCGTAGTTTCAACAAGAAAAGAGAGAGTATGAGACTCAGGACATTGAGAGCTATCCAATATGTCAAAAAATGTATATGGTAGATATTGCCTGGAGGGACCCTTTAATTTCTGAAGCGAGATTTATTTGGAAAAAAATGTTACGCTGTTACAACGGAGAAGCTGATCCTATTTGCATATAAAGAAGTGAATAGTTTATGTAAAAATATTTTACAATCTTTTACTAGAAAATGTATGTAAGTCGCTTGATTAGCACACATTGTCAGTATATGGCTCACTATCTTGCTATAGAACATTTGAAGGACACAAGGAAACAACAGAGGGTCACTTTGTCTCGTGGGAGAAGCGAAACAAATGACAGCAGAGTCATCGCTCTGGAAGCCGTCGTGTATAATAATAGATGAAGTGGAAAGGGGGAAGAGTTGAGAGAAAGGACTACTATGCAACAAGTAGTGTGCTGCGTCTTTCGACTGACGTTGTTGGTCGACGAGAGTGCGAGTGAATGGATAATGCGACACTGAGAGAGGACGGGAAAGAACATTGGAAAAGAAGAGAAATCATAGTCGGATTCTGCGACGATAGTATTGGCGGGCTAATTTTAGGAATATTATTCAGGGCACTGGGTGGAGAGATACTACTTCGATCATGCGTCTCTCACTTGTCGGCAGTTCTGGTACGTATGAATCTCACCTTTTCATTCCTTTTCTTATTATTAATTGTGCAGAACTTACAGGTACGATGGATGCCGTTCATCATCTCGTAATCTTTTTGATGACGCTCTCACTTGTCAATGGCTATGCGAAGCACAACCAATGTACAAAACTAGTAAGATTCAAGTTTTTCATGTATCCTTTATGTGTAAATATTGAATTATTTCAGAGTCATGCCTCGAGGACTTCGACCATCGATACAAAGGAATGTGTAATGGAGGACGCTGGAGACAACAGTTCTATTTTGATCGACACACAAAGGTTTTTCATGTCGACTGAGTTTCTTTTCTCATTTATTCAGAAGTGCATCCCCTTCTGGTATGATGGATGCCGTGGCTCCAGTCAGAACCTTTTCCCCGATGAAATTACCTGTCTGAAGAACTGCGAAGATCCTGCGAAAAGAGATCGTGAGTTAACTGCCTGTTTTTTTTTTCTTTTTGGGTTGTTTGCTGTGCAAGTGTGAAGTGTGCGTGTAAGGTTACAAATCTCGTAAGCCGTATCCCTCGGTTGTTCGTCGCACTACGCCATACGGTGTTACTCACGGTTTCACTGCCACTCAACACCCACGAACTATCTCTGGTCTGTATCCTTTTTTCTCTACTGCTTCACTTTTTTCCGTTTGGTTGCACCTTTTCCATTGTTTCAAAAGGTTTAGTTTATATTATTTTATGATGGTATTGTTTTTTCAATGATTCAATTCTTCTTCAGCAATCAAACCGTGGCATTCAAATGACAAGGCGCTGTATAGAGAGAAGCTGGGAGAAGTATTCAGTAAGTTGTTCGGTTCACTCTATCTTCGTATCCATTCTTCTTCTTGCTTACAGCTAGTCCGTTGTTGATCCAAGCTCCTTCTTCCTCTTCTTCATTCTCTCGTCATCCACTGCCATTGCAGGGCCAAATACGTCGAATGTTTGCGAAACTGCAAATCCATGTCAAAACAACGCAACTTGTATCTTTGCATGGAAGAAGAACACATACTATTGCAAGTGTCGGCCGGGATGGACGGGGAGTCATTGCACTGAAGTCATTGGTATGTTGGTAATTACAATTGGTTGTTAATACGCTAATAAACTTCAGAATTCGATCCTTGTGCTGCTATGCCGTGTAAGAATGGAGCGACTTGCAAAGCGAAGACGGAGAAGGGAAAGGTAATAGGGAACCGGTTATTAGTGCAATGCTTCTCTCAGACATCTCACGAATGTTACTGTGCCAGTGGATACGGAGGAGTGCATTGTGATGAACGTGAGTATCACTGAATATACTAGTTCGACCATGAAACATTCAGGTCCATGTGACTCATCTCCTTGTCTTAATAATGGTACATGTCGTACTACCGCAGCTGCTTCAACCTTCTTCTGTGACTGTCCCCCAGATATGGGAGGAAAGAACTGTGAATTTAGTAAGCATCAAAATACATAGGCCATGAATAGTTCTTTTTTTTAGAAATCGGTGTACCACCCAAGGACGATTTCGGATCTCAAGTTGAGCAGATTTCGAGTGGCAAGGCGGAGTGGGTTGAAGAAATGAAGGTAAAAAAGCTTACTCTAAGTTTGTGTGCCACAATATTTTTCGCATTTACTTAAACATTCCAGAGGCGACTGGGAACAATTCCGAAACCAACTACAGTGGTATCTCAACAGGCCGATGAAGAATTTAAAGGTAGATGGAATACATTATTTAGATGTAGTGTCGAACCCTTTACTCTTGAGTCTGGTCTTGATTTCATGATTTTGTTAAGATCCTGAGGCTAAGAAGAAGGAAAGGGCTGAGCAACAGGAAGCAACGGAGGGAGAAATGTTGAAGATGAAGGAAGAACAGGTAAGCATTATAAGTTTTTTGAAATGCTCAATAAAAATTGATTGAATGTTAGTAAAATATCACACAATCTTTTTTTAATTCCAAATCCGTGTAATTTGGTGGAGTTTCTCCCATTGTTTCCTTCATATTCAAAATGAATTACCCATATATGTGTTTATTCGACTGTATGTTCCTAATTGCTACGTCTCAGGCCAAACGAGAAGCCGAAGTTGCTGGAATGAAAAGAGAAGAGGAGAAAAAGCGGAAGATGACAGCCGAAGAACACAAGACTTCTCTAGCTGCTCCACTTACGTCTTTCTTTACTTTCGTTCTGCTTCTTCTCTTCTGATCATGCTCCACGTCTCCCCTATACGGGTTTTCACATCATATTTACTAGACTTCTCTGCCAGTAGCAATTGATAGATCTTTTATTTTGGTCGCAGTCATTTTGGTGAAATTCACTCGATACTTGTTGCAAAGAAAAATTAAAATGGCTGTTTAAGATTTAAGAGCTAGAAAATAGGATGCATGGTGTCTATAGGAACGAGTGAATAAATTGAACGAATAATCACAGCTGAAAGATTCGTAGGAGGACACGTTTTGTACATGGTTACAACCGTATTTTGAGATACATATTTCGGTAAAGAGATAGGAGAAGAGGAAACATAACATTAGATGTAGTCTGCACATAGACTTTCGATAATGTTTGAAAATGGTGAATAGTATTTCACTCAGTCACATGGTCAGTTTGTGTGTTGTTGATTGTTGAAATGTAGATAGCTCTAGTAATAGGTGACACTGCAGGGTTGTCCTTCAGCTTTAGGAGAAGGAAAGCATATGTGACTATGACCGACACGAGCTGAATCAGAGGATACTGTAGTAGAGAGGTGATTCTTACCGTGAAGAAGGTGCTCCGTTCCAGTGGAAAGGCCCTCCACACAGTCATCCCCCACATGAATTGTGTAGTCATCTTATGGACGAAACACGCAATCTACAAGATGTCGTATGCAAAGGATAATTATCAACGTTTACCTGAAATCTGTCGAGGTCGGCGTTTGTATCGGGAAGAACTCGAAGCACTGCGTTAACTACTTGACGAGTCTCAATTCTATGTTTCGGAGCGTTGAAAATTCGATATCTATTGAGTCTTTTTGCTATCTGTGGTATATTAACTCACTTTTTCGTTAGTTTTCATTCCTGTGTTGCATATCATTGTGATATGAAGGAGGGCGACGACAATCTCAAAGTATCTTACTTCTCTCCATCAAGCTTCATTTCTCACCTGTAGTGTTGCCCATCCCATGGTGAATCTCACTCGATGATTCAATGTCGCTCTCACGTTTTCATCTAAGAATTGTTCGGCTGTGATGGGCTCGACAAGGCTGAAAACACACTTGTGACTTTGTTCTCGCATGTCTGTACCTTGCATGAGGCTGTGTAATGAAGTATATGGACAGGCAGAGAATAGCCATGGACCATCCCAGAGAGAAGAGAACGTACGGATTGAAAAAGGCTCCGATCCCTTCCTGCAAAGATTCTTCTGAAAAAAAGAATGGGCTTTTGCCCTGAACAGGACTGGACTGATTGCGCAGTTACTGCTACTATATTCCATTCACGTTTATGGTTATGACATTCCGTTTCCCATTCAAGTCTCTGCTTACTTGTATTACAGTAATCCGCAAGAATTGCTCGTAGTAGAATTTCAGGGAAAAAACGCGACGTGAATGTTCACGATCGAGTGCATTGATGAGAGTCTGGAACGGAGAATAGATGTCGAAGATGGCAGAGAAGAGGAAATGAGAGGCACAACGAGACTCACGTCGAGATAGAACCGGACCATTCGATTGTGGAGACAATAGTACAAGAGGGGAACCATGTTCCATACTGTAAGCATTGGGACGAGAACGAAGGCCGCGTCGGATAGAGGATTACCGAGTCTGAAGGAGGAATCTGGGAATTTGGGAGAAGTGAAGAATAGAGGAAACAAGTAGTAGAAAGGAATCTGACTCCTGCTCGGTTTGAACGAACTCGACGATTCGGTAAACGAATGGAAAGAGAAAGAAGATAATAGAGACGGAAAAGAAGGAGATGGTGTATCTTCTGACTGGAGGAGATGATCGAAAAGCCGAACGGAAGGAGAGATCAACCTGAAGAAGACTTGGAAAAGGGCAAAGAAGTTGGAAGATGTTGACAATCCCGAGGAGAATAATTGGATAATCGAGATGAATGTCAAATACTTACTGCATCGACCAATCGAATGAGACGAGTATGCGTTTTGATACGAAAAGTGAAGAGAGCAATGAGAAAAGCGGATATGAGAGGCTTGATTCCTGTGATTATCGTAGAGACCGTGCATGCATGCATCAGACCGAATTGCTCCTGAATATTGGCACGCGCATTTTTGCGAACTCCATGTATATTTGTTTCTCTAACAGAAAAGACAACTGACTTGGTACATGAGAAGTAGAGACATGTTTAGCTTGGCGAGGTACGCATTTAACAGAATGAGAAGAGTAGCGATATTGAAGAGAAGAACCGTCAGCTTCAATATTCATTTCCCTCACTCATCATTCTTTTGCTCCCTCTTGCTTCCTTCTCCATTTCCAATCCTTCACTTCAATTATTGACCATTCAGACAGCCATAAATTTTCAATAGTACAATCTCGTTATCTCCTTTCGTTTCAAAGAACTTTCTTCAAGGCATGTCGTGTCCCTATTCATCAGCTGAGCTAGTCTCTTTTATCTCTAGCCATTTGTACGTCTCTCCGTATCTTCTCTCATTCTCTTCATTCTCTTCATACCGCAAGTCTCCTCCATCGCTTCCGTTTTCGGTTGGATCCTCGTTGAATGAGAACGGGAAAGAGTGATAGAATTCGGAGAAAGATGAATACGGGTCGAAGGGAGCGGGAGAGACAACCCACGAGTCTACAATCGTGCAATGGCACTCTCTTTCTTCTCATCTTTCTTGATATTTAAGAAAAAGTATAAAATAATTTTGCTGTCAAAATAGTTTGTTTGTCATCCCACTTTCCACATGTTTTGGTTATCGTTATCGTTTTCACTTACCTAGGAGCAAAATGTGTGCGAACTTGTATGCCGTTTGTAAGAAGGCGGTTTCCTGATTCCTGTAGAAGATGAAGGCTACGGAATTAATTAGGAAGAAAAGAGATGTTACCTTTTTGTTCATTCTCGACCTGTCGGAGTTACACTCTGATCGAGTAGAGTTGCCATTCCCCTTGCCTGCACATTTTATGACTTTATTCAATCTTACTAATCCCATGAATGCTCAAGCTAGATAATTCTACAAAGCAACGTATGTGAAGAGTTATAAGAGAAGCCATACCCGATGAGAACAGGAGAGTACTACACGACTCATCATCTGTTGAAGAGACATCGAGTGGTTGCGAGAAGGGATACATACCCTTGACACTACCTGAGGGGATGGAAAGTGTACAGATGATGCAGAGGAAGACTACGTAGAATGGTAATTGTTGCGATAATGAAGTAAGATGAAGTGGGGGAGGGATAAGGGGAGAAGACAGTGAAAGCTGAGGTAAAGGGGAGGAGTTGGCAGGCTAGGGATTGAGCATAAGCAATCTATACAGTTACAAGGGAATCAAGGGGCAATTAGGAGTAGTACCTTTTGGCAACATCATGGACTGCAGAGGGGGGTAGGAGACAACTGGAGAATGGTATGCATCCGATGGAATGGGGAAATGAAATGAAATTGAAGCGTATGAGCGAAAGGAGAATGAGGAAGTGCAGTAAGTACCTTCTACTGATGTCTGACTATTACTGACTAGTCTATCCCGGCAAGAAGAGACGAATAATATACTAGGGATGAGGGCGGATAAAGGAGGAATTGGGCAAATAAAGCTAAGAAAACGGATTTTTCACTTTCGACTATTTACTGATTCTTAGTTGAATACGAACACACAGGAAGCGAATCTAGGAGGGAGGAGGCGTCAATTGAAGAAGAGGAAAGGGGATTAAGACAAAGAGGGCTTCGCTGCATATTATGGAGAGACAGGTGCACACAAGGACTACCACAACGCTACTCCACTCCACCCCCCCCCCCTCATTCGTTCCCTTACTCTTCTTCTACTTTGCATTTAGACTACTTCCGACTACCTCCTAAAAGAGAAAGTTCACTACATTAGCGGCGATTCAATAAATAGTCCTTTCTGGAAGAGTTAGTGTATTACGGGTCAGCGACTTAATCTTATCGCCCACTATCGACGAAAATATGTGTGACTTTGGATACAGATAGATCATTACATCAAGCCTAGCTCGCATGGTAACCTCAGAAAGGTTCGGCTATTGTGGAATGCATGGAAAGGTGAAAAGTGTTCTTGGTAAGCCTGAAGTTAGCTAATCCTAAGTAGTGCAGATATGAATGTTACAGAGTAAGAGTAAGAGAGTAGCTGTCTCGTGAATTGCGAATAGGAAATGGAATGTTTATGGGAACGGAAGAATGATTGAGTCAGGTGAGATTATCTCTTTACGATGATAATTGAGAAGGGAAGACAATGGGTTTCTTTGTATTGGAGTGTACGTGAAAACGGAAGAGTCTAAAGAAGAGGTGCAGTGAAAGAAGAGGCAAGTTAGTATAATGACTCGAGCGGGAAGAACAGAGAGGGTTGAAGATGCACATGGGAGATGTTGAGGAAAGGGCTGTATGGGGAGAGGGAAAAGACAATATGAGAGAACGGGAAAGATGAGAACTACTATAGAACATCGTGCGCTTATGTCATGTGGAACAACTAGAATTACAAGGGAAAGAAGGCAAGGCTAGGTGAGGGTTTATTGATATTGCAGAACGGGAATAAATTATGAAGAGAAGAGGGTAGTGTTACATAAGAATTGTTATGAGTCGAGAAGACAATGCGTACTTGGACGGATAAGAATAAGGGAAAAGGGCGAGGGGGATTGGGAGGGAAGGGAATGGGGGAGATGAGGGGAAGGAACTAAGCATAGAACAACTGAGGTTAATGAATGAACACATTGTTAGGGATTCGCTGTGCTAAGTGCACTATAGACTTAGAAGAAAGTAGTCAAGTGGAAGAAGCTAATGTATATAAAATGATGGGGTTGATTGTGAGTTTAGGTTTCTAGATACCATGTCGCTTCTTACTAGAATTCTTGTGGTAACGTGTATCTCTGAATGAGCCAACTGTACGTACCTGTGTTAGTGGAGTACTGTAGTTCGGGTATCCGTATGACATGTATCATCTTGTTTCGAATGAACTCATCAGCCCTCATCTTCCCTCCCCTCCCCTTTTTCTCTCTCTTCGCACCTTCTCTCTTCATTTACCATTCCACTGCTAAAGTCTCCAATTCGTCTTCTTCTCCAAAGGGATTATTCCTACATTTCTCTCATTTTCAAGTGATGTCATTATCTGCTAAATACACTTTCTACGCCCATTATTTCACTCCTTTTCTCGTTTCCGTTGAAACAGTGGACGGAAACACAAGTTTCTCTTGAAATTTGGCATATTTGTTTTAAAAAATGGTTAAAAGCTGCTTACTTTATGATTCGTCTGTGAGAAAAAAACCTTCGTCGGGATAGGAAAATGCCTACTGGCACAACATTTTTTTTTCTTTTTGATGTGAATAAAATCAAAATATTGAGATAATTCTCTCAAAAATCTGAAATTATATAAAGCTTTTAGCCTCCTTCCGCAATACAGTTGTGCATGTTTCAAATCATACTTCGGAAATTCATAGATGAACTTCCGTTAAATTGTTTTGTTTATTTCCAACGCTATTATATCTGTGACGATATTTAGTCTTTTTTACAAAAGTAAGTAGCATACAATTTATCAAACTATAACATGAAGGCATACTCGGTCTATGATCTAACAGATAACAAGAGAATAAAGGCAATTGAGAAAAGCAGAAAGACATGTAATACCCTGAACGAGTCATGAAGTGAATAAAGTGGGAAAACGAATCACTGGAAGATCAAAGATCAAAGACTAGAAAAGGGCAAGAAGTTGAGACCCGAGGATGATAAGGGGAAGGGGATTTGGTGATCACCTGAAGAGAAGGAAGAGTGAGAAGAAGCTGAGAAGAGAGAAGAAGGGAAGAGACAACGGAGAGGAGTTGCACAGGTTTCCTGAACGGGGTTTTGTGGAAGGCAAACAAGACGTAAGCACTTCTAAATTAGCGGGCAGAAGTACACTAACGATAGTTTGACTAATGATAAACCATGATCATGGGCTGATTCCACAGAAACTGATAAATTATGCCTAGAGCTCATCCGATATTCGCATCGATTGGTCTCTCGGATTTCCCTCGTGTCAATTATTCCTCATGTTCATCTCATCTTGTCGCATTCTTCTCAAGGTTGTTCTCTACCATAATTATCCTCCCAATGACCGGGGTTCCCCAGATGTCGTTGTACCGTGAATAGATAGATATTTATTCTTTTCTTTCTTCCTGCCTACCGGAACAGCAACAGATGAATCCGAGGCTGGGAATGGTATCGCATGTCTCAAGTAGTCGATAAGTCTGGCATATTGATGACATTCCCACTCCATCGCAGTACCGAACCTGACAAAACCCCTTTCATATACGTACACTCATAGCCTCATTCTATCCGATTGTTGCTTTCCCGAGTACATCTTCTCAAGTACTTCTACCCATATTATACTCCACTTCACTTCCTTTCTTGCCCTCACCATTCATTCATTCCTCCCTCTCTGTACTCCCTAGCATTATGACTAGCCATCCACTTTTATTATAACCCATCATTGAAACTTTTCTTTCCGTCATACAGTCCGATAGGAGATTTCTCTTGCATTAGAAAGAGCCTCTAAAGTGGTCCGAGAGATTTTGAGAGTGTGGCAAGTTGGAATTGGCTTCAATTACTGCTAGGGCACACTTGAGAGGGGACTTGGTTGGAGTAATCGAGTTATATGACAGTCAGTAGTTCAAGTAAATGAGAGACATGCGTATCTACGGTCTCAGTCCCCTTCACCCTCTCAATTGACTCTCTTTCCACTGTCCTTCTCCCCTCAAAAATCTCATACTCCTCCCTGAGAGTATCCCCTTCTATTCAATCCACTGCCACGGTCACCACTTCCCCTTTTACTATCCCCCGATTCTCTCGATTCTCCCTCCTCTTCCCTCTATTCCTCCCCTCTCTCCTGTAATTCCCTCAACATACCGTATCAAATCCGAGTGTTTGTTTGATACACGATATAGAGGGACACTCGATCATTTGGAGTTGACTACCGGAATAACACTCGATGGCTTCCGTTTCCATTGTGAAGAAGAGAAGGAAAAGCGGGGGCAAGAGGAGAAGCATTCCTGAAGTCAACTGTAGGGAGAGTAGGGGAAGATGGGGAGGGAATAGGGCACAATGGGTGCACTACGTCAGAAGATGTGTATAACTACGCTTGTATACTGCACGATTTCATAGCGTATCGAATCCTGACTCGGTAGACATTTTGATCACAATAAAAAGAAAAGCAAAGCAAGACGAAGCAGAAGACACAGCAATTGACGAGATTCAAGGAAGAAGACGAATTTATGATAAAGAGGCGGCGAAGACATGAAGGCACTCTACCGGAAGGTACTCCCTCTCCTTCTCCCCCCCTCCCTCTCCCCCTTCCAAAGTGTAGATGCAATCGTCGAGTAACGACAATAGAGGACAAATTGAGACAGGAAGAAGTCATCGAACGGACGAAGGAAGAGGACTATTGGAGGGGGAGAGATTTAAGGGAGAGGGGGGAGGAGAGAGTAAGGGTGTTACACTCAGAGAAATTTCTGGGGAATATTTCCCCACGATTTGCACTTCGGGAATAATTCACCAGCCGGCTGGAGAAATTTAAACTTTGGGGGGAATTATTCCCTAGCGGGCTGGGGAATTTATTCCCGAAGTGCATTTCGTGGGGATATTTGTGGTGAATTTTCGCTTAGTGTAGGGAGAGAGATGAAGGGGGGAGGGAGTGTGATAGGTGGAGATGGGTATGGTAAAGGGGAGAGGAAGAGAACTGTGGCATCTCAAAGTGAGGGGGTGGAGATAAATAGGCGTAGGTGGGCAGAGTTCAAGGGGGTAGATCAAGGGGACAGACAGGCAACACATCTGAAGGATAGGAATGGTTGAAGGACTGGGTAATCATGATTAGCCGCTACTCGAAGTCTTCAAAGAACGTACATGAAACAGTTTCGCAACGGAATGCTCCCCCTCCCCCTGTTTCCCCTCTATTCTCACGGTCTACCTCCTTCTCCCTTCTCCCTTCTCTCCTCAACCTCTCACCTATTGCTTCCATAAATCCATCCATGGAATACATGTCAATAGCCAATCGGAAGGTAGTAAAATGTGAAGGGAAAGTAGAGAGTGAAAAGAAGAGAGGATTGGGTAGAGGGAGAGAGGATTGAGGGACCAAGGGGGAGGGATAGAGGTAGTGAGGTAGAAGAAGAAGGAAAGAGAGAAAGAGATATAATACGGGAGAGTAGAAATGAGTGTGACCTTGTTATGGGGACTGTATGAGATGGGTAGATGGCAAGGGGGAAACATATTGCATCCTGAGGGAAGGGACAGGAATGAGATGGGGACGAGACAAGGGAAAGGCACGTTGGTAGTTATCTTATCCCACTACCGTACTACTAAATACTGACGTCCTCAAGATAGGAAGTCGGTTGGTAGAGAAAGAGGTGAGCAATTATTTGATTACTATCATATTATATCTTCTAGGAGGGTATGTTGCTTCATATTCATCAACAAGCAGAAGATTGGTTGATAGAAACAAGTTGAAACACGAATGATTTACGTATACACAGTGTTCTAAATGTTAAGCGAACGAGCCAAAATGCATAGGATACGGTGTTTTCCGTGCAAGAGTTCCTATCGAAATCAGGGTTATTTTTCGACTTCTCGTTCGCTTAACATTTTCACTGTTGCCAGAACACTGTGTATAGAGATAGAATTGAGGAATGAAGAGAGTGGAGAAGAGGCGAATGAGAGTAGCGGTATTCAAATAGATCCCATTGAACATTCACTCTGAGCACAACAATGGAATGAAAAAGAGGGGGCCGTATCATTAGATCGGAAGAGGAAAAAGAGAAGAGTGGAGTTGGAGGATTGGTGGGGTAGGGGAGATGGAGGGATAGAATAGGGGAGAGTAGGGGATAAGGAAAGGTTGGGAAAAGGGAGATGCTACTTCTTATGAAGAGAGTACACTCTAATCTCGTGTCAATGTCAACTTGTGAAAGGGAGAGAAGAAGGGAATGAAAGGATGGAAGTTATGCTATGAATGAGGAGACAACAAGGGAAAGACTCATTCTCAGTGAATACTGTAGGCATCAGAGCAGAGGCTAAATGAGACGACGTGTAAAGAAGGAATACGAGAGATGAAACATAACCGAAAGGGGTTACGAGGGTACGGTATGAGAAGAGTTAGAGTCGAGATAGGAGATAGAATGCGACTGAATTGACTGGTTACTGCGTCATACACGAGACTTGAGCTTATTCTCAAGGGGATTAAAGGGATGGGGAGGGATAGGGGACTGTTACTACAGGCACATACTACCCCGCATCTTTCAATACCTCACCTCGCTCTCTAGCTCTCTCTCCTCCCCTACCCCTTAACCTCTCCCTTCCCTCTACAGGTGTACCTCACCGTCCACTCATAACCCACCAATTTCGTGTCCTCTCAAGGATCCGAGTCAATTGAGAGAAGACGGAGTCATTGAAGCAAGGAGGGAAGGGAAGGGACAAGTTGGCATGAACCGAGAGGAGAGGGGAGAGGTAAGAGGAAGAGGAAGGAGAGACAGGTAAGATGGGTAAGTGAAGCGAAGACAACCCTGTAATTAAGCACTCACTTTGCTAATGCAATCCCCTTCCATGAATACTCACAAGTGAACATATTACTCTCTTTATCTCGCACAAATAACATCAATTACTTGCGTTCTCATATAAAACGATGGCTACGAATGAATATGGAAGGAGTGGAGTCTCTCTTATACAGTACTCTCCACTCCGAATATCGACCTGTTGTCTACTTCAACACCTGACTACTGTAGGAATTGTGGATATCAACGAGATTAAACAATCTCTATGCAACTACTCGAGATACGAATCAACACTGGTACAGGAAGGGGTACGGTAAGGATTACTGTAGGGACTACGGTCAGTAGTACTGTAGGGGATACGGTAGGGGAAGGGGGATGAGGGTGCGCATACTCTTCGATAGCAATGGACACAACACGAGATAAAACGAGGAACAAGGAAATACGAAAATACGGAAGAGAAAGAAGATTCTAGTAGACTGCTTGTACATCAAATGGAGGAGGACAAGAATGGGGAAAGGGAGTATAAATAGGAATAGAGGAGAATGAGGGAAACTGAGGAGAAGAAAGTCGATACTATCCATATTATGCATGCGACACACACAATCAAATACTGTTCTCTCGTATCTAACGCAGCCTGAGGGGATGGAGGGGATAGAAGGGGGGAGTATAAGAGGGGGGCTATAAAAGGGGGATGGGCCCTCACTCATTCATCCAGGAAGGAAGCTGACGGCGCGTCATCCAACCATTTCCAATCCTCTGAAAGACTCAATGCCTCTCTTGGCCACCCACCCACTCCCCCTTCACTCCATTCATACTATCTCTGTTTTCCCCTTCCCTATCTCCCATTCCCTCTTCCCCTCAACTCACCGTCCATTGCCATTGGAGTATCGAGCATTTTCTTCGAAGCGGGCGAATCGTAAACTGAAAGAGGATCGTCGCTTTTTGGAAGAGACGGAAGACCGTCGGCTTGAGTCCAGGGGGGAAGGTCGAGGAGGGAGGCGATGTCCTGAACAGAAAGGGTTACGGTCAGCGATGTGCACCAAACTGGCATATTTTAAGGAATCTTTGAAAATGCGGGTGCCGTCAACTAGAAATTTGCGGGTGCCATCTAGAAAGGCGGTTTCTTATTTTTAACGTTGGGCGGGCGGAAATTCGTAAACAGCTAGTAGAGAGCTTTCAAACAAAAGAAGTTTGTGAAAATTGGTTAAGAATTGGCCGAAATTGTTCGACTGGAACGATACTGGAATATTACTTCACCACAAAACTGTTTTCTTTATTTTACAACTTTTCGCACCCGCTTTTCGACTTTTCTAGGCCAGACCTTTACGGAGATTCCAAAAAACTAAAAAGCGGTGCTGAATCTTTTGAATAACATGCGTTTTCACTGCGCCTTGCATTGTTCAGTTTGCGATAGCTTCGTGTTCTGACAAATACAGTATCCATGTGTTCATTTTGCGGGTCAGACTTTGTATTTTGCTCACAAAATTGCGGGTGGCTAAGGAATATTCCACCCCACGCAGGGGGATTGCAGTGAAGGGATATGTAAGAGGGGAATACTGCGGGAGTACGGTACCTGAGGGAAGGAAGCGAGTGGTTGCATGTCCATTCCGTGATCGATGAAGGGAGCATAACAAGAGAGATCTGACGAGTCCTCCATCACAGTCATAGACACATCTGAAAGGTCACTCATCTCACCGTCAGTTCAGTTCGCGATACTTCTGGTCGTGTACCTACAGTATACCCACCAGAGACGAGAGCAGTATTCGCATTCATCATATCTTGTCCCATCATTCCCTTCGCGGGGAATCCTCCTCGTCTGTCTTCCATACACGATTGTGCAGTCGGAACACCGGAAGGAGACATAGAGGAGAGCATATCTGAAGAGGATCAATGGGTTACGGTAGGTGGGGCTATCGCGAACTGACTACCCATAAGGGGATACGGTAGTCTACTCACTTGGCTGGTTCGGGTTCCGATAGGCTCCGTTGCCGTTAGAGTCTCCTCTTCGCATACCGCCTCGAGGGTCGGACAATGGGACAGAACCTACAGGGGGTACTGTAACTACCGTATGCACAGCCTATTAGCTACTATATGTATAGTACGGTACTATTCTCCTGATACAATACACTTGTTCACAACCGCAGCCCGCCCTAACTACAGTATCCCTTAATCCTACCGTATCCCCCTCTAACCTGTCGATTGAATGCGGGGGCGCAATCCGCCATTAGAGGAGGGACAATGAAGGCTGTCGGGTCGTAGCGAGCTGTTGATCGACGAAGCTGAAATGAGGGGGATAGGGGAGTGGGGTAAATAGTAGGCGGGGGGGGGGGGGGTAATTGGGGGGACGAAGAGATAGGGGCTATCGATCGATGGGTGGACAATGCAACTTGCCTTTGTGAGTCGAATCGATGCTTCCATTACTGCCTCTTCCCGATTGGGGAGAGGAGAGGTCGCACGAACGAGTGAAGCACGACGACAGCGCATTCTGTAGGGATGGGGTTTGCCAAGTGACTACCGTATCCCTCCTACAGTACCCTTCATTCTACAGTACCCTTCATTCTACAGTACCCTTCAGTCTACAGTACCCTTCATACTCCACTACAGTAGTCCCTCCTCACCTGGGGAGATGCAATCGGCTGTTCTGGTCGGTATTGTTGCTGCGATTGCATAGACGTGTTCGACAGCATGTATCCTGAAAGAAGTCCTCCTTTACCTACCGTAATCCGGCGTGATCTGCCTTCTCTTCATCTACAGTACCCCATCTACCGTACCCCTCCCTTACCATTTGCAAATCCTCCTCTTTCTCCGTCACATCGAACACTTCTCCCGTATGCAGTAGCAGGGAGTTGGTTTGTGGAAGAAGGGGGATTGCGAGTCTGAAAAGAGGGTACCGTACTCCTCCTCCTACAGTACCCGCAATCTACCGTTCCCCTCATCTTGCAGTACCCCTTTCCCCTACCGTACCTGTACCGTAGTAGGGGGTCTGTAATTGGGTCTGTCTCCTCTCCTCCACTCAACAGAAGTGCATTGCGGCGCTCCGCTCTCTGGTTGGTCACGAAAAAGCCATTGAAGGACGTCTTCGTAGCTCTTCTTTCGGGTTTCTGCAAAAAACTCTCTCATTACAGACTACCGTAATCCTATCGATACAGTAATCAAGCACAAAGGAATGCGAGTCGTGCGAGTCGTCTGTTGGATACTGTATTCAAGATGAGTACGAGGTTACGGTAGGGGAGGATAGTCGGTTGAATGAGGATATAAAAGAGAAGAAGAGGGAAAGTGGCTCATTCAACTGACTGTGTAAGGACAAGCTGGGAAGCAACAAGGGAAGGAATCGCGGGAGGGAAGGACTTGGAAGTGGGATGGGACAGGAATGACAGGGAATGACAGGATGACAGAATGACAGTGACACCTCGGATGACTGGTGACAATCGCATTGACAGCAGCTTCGTCGACGTTTGGAAGGAGGAGGAGCGAGAGAAGAGGAGGAGAGGAGAGAAAGAGAGGGAGGGAGGGGTACGAGGGGAGGAGGAGGGGACGAGGGGGAGACAGGGGAGGACTCACACTCCTCTACTGATTCATGCCGTCGACCTGTGGCAAGTAGGGATGAGTTGAGGACATTTAGTTAGTGGGATACTGTAGAGATTAGAGAAGGAAGAGACACTACTACCATGCATCCTTAGATCGAGAGGATACGTCAGGGTTATGCAGATGTCTTTCTATTTATTTTTATAGATGAAGTGCTGACAATGAAAAGTAAATGACTCTTCTGCATAACGCTGAGATACAAACAAGGAAAACTGAAAGGGAATGACCACAACAGAAAGAGGAAAGAGACGACTCGTACGAAAGAATGAGCAGAGAATGACAAGTGAAGGGGAAAGAGTACTGTAACTCACGGGCATTGGCATCAGGGGCAGAAGAGGGTACGGTAGTCAGTTTGGAAGGACGACGGGTCGAGGGGATGACTGGAGTGAATTCCCCTGCATCTACGTCCCCAATGAGGGGACAGAAGTCGACGCATTCCATCACTTCCGGTTGACGACCGAGGTATTCTGAAGGAGAGAGGAGGGGAGGGGAGGGGAGATATAGGTATCGCAGTCTGCTACATCTATAGTTAACTGCGCCTCTCTTTAGATAACTCCAAATATGAGGTCAGATAATGTGAAAAAGCCACAATAGACTAAGATGGAATTGGAATCAAAGTATAATAATAGAGGGACTGTATAATAAACCCCTCCTTGCTATGATCTCCCATCCCTCTTCTCCCCCTCAACATACCTCTATCATCCGGTTCAGTCTTCACTCTCACTGCAGTTCCCGCTGCCAATCCCTCGCACGCTCCACGGTCACATTCAATCTCCGTCTGCTGACTGAAACACCCTCATTTCCCTCCTTCCATACCGTATTCCCTCCTCTGCTCCCCCTACCATACCCTTCCCACCTACAGTATCGTTCCATCCACCGTACTCACCCCAATAGATGATGTATGCATATGATGTACTGTCCCTTCTGTCCCCTCGTCGTATGGGATATGGTAGTGGCCTCTGTGAGTATCCAGGCAAGAGCTCCACTCGCAGTGATCAATCGATAATAGGGAGTGCGAGAGTGACCCTTCTCGAGAAGCTCGTCAACGCACTGTTATTACACCTTCCCTCTCACACTACAGTACCCCCTTATCTCAGACTACCGTACCCTCCCCCACTACAGTACTCCCCTATCACCCTTCACTTACACTCCTCAACATCTCAGCATCGGCAGGATGCACTAGATCATAGAAGGAAGCTCCCATTAGAGAGCGAGACTCCGCCTTGAGAAGGGAATTGAGAGCATCCGAGACGTATCTGCAACAGGAGATTACGGTAGACTCTCGAAGGGAAAAGGGATGGGTTACGGTAACTCACGAGATTCGCATGTCGCACGTGTGACGAGTCATGAATGTGCCCGACGGCGACTCCCCACTCTGCAATTACGAGGATGGAGGGGATTACGGTAGGGAGAGGGTACCTTAGTGATGGCATTGGCTGTGTTCGAGACTGTTCCCTGTCCTGCGGGGTTGGTTACTCCTTGGAGGAGAACACAGTGACCGGCAGAGGAGGGGAGACAACGGAGGGTGAAGGAGACTGGCTGAAGGGGAGAGGGTCGGGGAGGGGAGGGGAACGAGGGATTACGCGCAATTGGAGAAACATCTTACAGAAGAAAGCATGGGTTGTACGAATCGCTCAATTTGATGAAAAGTGCTCCCTTTCCGTCCCTCACTTTCGATGCTTTCCCACTCTTCTCCTAACCTTCGCCGATCCGTCCCATATCACTCTGTACCTATCTCTCATCCCTTCTCTTCTGTCTAGACCTCTTCTTCTTGTCGTTTCCTCCACTTCTTTTTTGCCTCTCCAAAGAACATGCAACTATCCCTCTCTTCTCCCTCTCCTTCCCTCGATCGATACTTTTCCCTTCCCCTCCCCTCCCCCTCTTTCTCTCCCTTATTCTCACCTTCAACAGAGCACTCTTCAGATTGAGATTGCGTCCCCTCGGACTGATCACAGACTTGATACGCATTACGAGTTGACGGGGATCGTCGAAGGACTGAAAGGGAAACAAGATTCACGAGAATCTTCCGACTTTTCTCTTCGTTGAGACTACGAAGAGGGAATAGTCGTGCGAATCAGTTTACTGACGGAACTCTTTTATTAATAATGTCTAAGGAAAAAGGAGAAGAAGATAAGGGAAGAGAATAGCCGGAGTGCACTCTCGACGTACTTTGGATGCATTCATCTCCTGTGACATCTGTGCAAACTCCTTGTAGTCATCGGGAGCCACGAAGTCTCGAAGATGACGACCCGTGAAGTCCGTCTGAATCCACACATCGACCATTCCCCCCTTTGACCCCTCTCATCCCTCCTTTACTCCTCTTCCTTCCCCTGTCTATCGATTCCCTCTTTTGTCTCTCTTACCCCTGTCAATTCCCCTATCACCCCACCAAGTGATATCGTAGTCTCTGTGTTGTACTCTCTCCCTTCTCTCCCCATCCTCTCTTGTCCCCTTCACCGTACTCCCCTCTAGTCCCTAGATCACGAACAAAATAAGAGAGTCCCATTACGGTCACTGTAAAAAGTGAGAAATGCATCAACAACGGGAAGTTACAGAACACTATCGTGTCTATTGCCAATCTCATCTCTAATAACGTGTCCGGTCTCATCTTTCATCTAAGTTGACAGTTGTAAAGTCCTCCCCTCTAATCCCCCTCTCCTCTCCCCTCCCCTTCTCTTCACTACATAGCGGAAGTCCTTCCAGTTGATTGATCGACAGAGCACAAGTTTGAGGTCTTTGACAAGGCAAGGAATCGCACTCTTTCGTCCCTTCCAACGCAAACCTAACCTTTTCCCTAACTACGAGATCTCATCGATTCGGGAATGTCTATGGTCATCTATCCAATTAGCTCGTGTAAACCCCGTCATAATGCGATTCATTCCAACCTGAGTGAGTCCGAGATAGATGGAGATACTCTCGGTACAGTAGAGAATCGTTCCATCTGAGTCCGTGATGAGGATGAATCCATCCAGACACTCAGACAGACTGTCTTCACTCCACGGGGACGAATCCTGATTGTGGAATATGGGGAGGGACGAGGTGAGATGGGAATTGGAAATTGGGAATAGGGAAGGATGGGATACCTGTACTTCACGAATGAAGGAAGAACGAAGAAGAGAGGACGAAGCTGGGGCAGAAGTGAGAGCTGAGAGGGAAGGGGTTGGGATGGCGACAGTCGAGGGGGGAGAAGGCAACCCCTCCAGACACAAAGAGTCATTAGACTACGGGCGACACCCACAACAAGTAGACATATCCCCTCTCGGTTCTCAAGTAATTACAGTAACCCCCTCGCCGCCCCTCCGTCTTCCCTTCCCTCTCTTACCATTCCCCGCATTCTTTCTGAATCTGCATACTGTAGCTGCTACTCTCAGAAGAGCGATACGGTCCACATGGGTTACGGTAGGTTCATCCACTACGGGGACTACCTGAACAGCGTACTGTAGCTCTTCCCTTCTTGCATACGGTATCCCCAAGTAAGCCTACCGTACCTCCTTGAGATCATCGTAGATATCGGATTCCTTGGCCCTTCTATCCCTCGCTGCATATCGGGAAGTCTCCCTTCTCCTCTCCATATTCCTTCAAATAACTCGTCTTCGTCAGCACCGCTTCCGATTCGCATCTCTCCCATGCACCCTTCATATCCCCCCTTCCCCTATCCACCTCATATCCCCATCTTCCCTCTATCAATCGTATCTTGCACACATCCAACATCTCTCCCCTTCTATACTACTTCCCTTGGATGTTCTATAAGCTTCTCGAAGAATAAATCGGGAGAGGGAATAAGAGGGAAGGGAGAGATAAGGAGAGTGAAGAGAGCAACGAAACGCATGTGTTGATGAGTTGATTGGGGGAAAGGTTAACAAGACGCTAAGCGATAAGGCTAATCGATTACACTGCATACAGTACCCCTCGTAGTTACAGTACTCCTCTTACTTTTTTCACCAACTCGAGATCCAATTACTGTCAAATGTGAACATTGACGCTATTCACTCTCTCCACTCTTTTTATGTCCATAGAAAAAGGCCGGCGAACGGAGAGAAAGAGAGACTAAAGATTCTATCGAAGAACGCGCATATTCAATTTGAATGGTAAGAGAGAAAGATGATGATGACGTCAACAATACAATTATCAAGGGAAAGGTGAGAGACTGTGGTCAAGTGGAGTAGTGATAACAATATTGATGGAGGGGACCCTTCGGAGTGAAGGGTACTCATAAAGGGACCCCTTACTATTGATACAAGGGACTGACCTCTTCCTGGAATCCTCGACCACTCCACGACAACTCATCTCGTTCTCTGGGGATGGTCACACTTCCAATACTCTTGTCAACGAATCGTGCGAACTGCAATAGATACATCAATCAATAACTTATCGATTAGTCAATATAAGTATGTCTATGAATGTACGGTAGCCATTAAACTCGTGGTAAGAGACGACACTATCGATCGATTGGAATGAGAGAGATGAAGGAGAAGACAGCGAAGTGTGTCCATGTGATAGAAGAGACGGAAAGTACAGAGAGGGAAGAAGGGGGGGGGGGAGAAGGTACTTCACTCCCTTTTACATACCAGGATGAACACAAGGAATAAGGAAGGAAGGTTATGACACTGGATAATAACTTACTTAACTAAGGATAGAGTTAAGAACGATAGGAAGAGAGCAAGGGACATAGTTAATAAGTAAGGGAATAGGGGAGAGATCTTCGAGTAGTCTCATGGAGGGGGAGGAGCACTCGTTCAACGAAGGAATAGACACAAACTCTCCCCCCTCCCCTCTCCCTCTCTCTCCACTCTCTAACCGTCTGTTCCTCCTCTCCTTACACACACTCTCTCCTTTCTCTGTCGACGAGAGAACAACTCATCGATTCTCCGTGGTGGCAACCACGTCAAGGGCGCCTCTCCCTACCCTCTCAACTCTACCCTTTACCTGTTAACTCTCTCCTTCTCTTCACTCTCTATCCCTTCTTTATGAGAGGACTCTATACTTCGCAACGAGAGAGGTCTGAAGCATAAAGTGCAATGGAGGGACAGCAAGACTATTTACGTGGAAACAAAGGAAATCAGTCACAAATGACCATGGGATTACGGTAGATAAGTAGGGGTACGGTAGGTACGGTAGGGGTATTGATTGATTATGGGGAGACGAGGGAAAATAGTGGACAGAAGAAGAGAAGGGGAGAGGATCAAGTGATCGACTAGTGATAAGGGGAGTAGTTGATAAGGGAATGGAGAATTAGAGAGGGTTTGGAGAGAGAATTAGGGAATTGCAGGGAAATATGAAGGGAGAAAAGGGTTGGGAACAGGAGGGTTTAATTAACATACGAAGACATCGAGAGGAATTGGGACTCAGAGAGAGAGAGTACAATGATTACACTGGAAAGGAAGAGGGAAGAGGGAGAGGGAAGACTAATGAAGAAGGGAACATACGGCGGGGTAGTCTACTGCTGGTGTACTCCCATACAAAAGATATTCATCCAAGGCGTACACTTAATCAATACTTCACTAATTGTGGACACGAACATCTAGTAAGGAGACTGTAATCGTTTGCATCATTATGGGGATAAGAAGAAGGGAGGAATTGAGTGGGAGGAACTGGATGGAAAGGAACGAAAGGGAAGGAGGGACACCATACGAATGGTCTATCGATCCACTCCTTTAATTAAGGGGGAGGGAAGTTTGAATGTGGGAAACAGAAAGGACACTGGTCAGGGCACGAACATTGAAGGAATATTCGAGAAAACAGTGACTGCAGAGAACAATCGAGATACAAATACGAGTACTCGAGGGCAACGAATATTGGGACGTCGATGAGCAAAGGCTCAACAACAAGAACAAAAGATGCGTCGTTTATGGGCAAGGGATGGCAGAATGGGAGGAAGATGGGCAAAGCTAGTGCACCAATCGGGTGAAATAGCGAGAACGAATGACGAGAACAAGACAGCAAATTATACATATTATTGACAAACCGAGTACGTTATATAATTCACGGAGTTCGGAAACAAGAGGAAAAGACGCGCGACGAAAATACCTAGAGTCAATAATTGTAAACAGCAAGAGTCACGCTGCGCACCCCTACAGTAGTTTGCAGTTCAGGGCGGCAGTTGCTAAACAGAGAAACTACCGTATCAAACTAGGTTTTTCTAATTTTTCTTACTGTGGTGGCTTGCGTTACATCTGGTTGGTGGGTATTACATTGGGCCCTTCGATTGCGCGTTCTCAGAGTTATAGAATGTCAATTTTTATCAAAGCTCCGTGAAAACCGAGGGGCTTTTCAAATCACTGTAAACTTACTATGAATAGCCAAAAAGGGGCAGAGTTAGTCGAGCGTGAGCGCGCAAATGATCTATTATTCACGCTCTAGCCTGATTTTCTAGTTTGGTCTCGCCGCAGCGCGACCGCAACGCTTTCTTAGAGTTGTGTCAGAATCGCCTTGTCTGAGTCCGTGAATTATAGACTATGCGCACTCCTGCCTCCCATTCTGCCATCCCTATTACTGGTTAGACGAGTCATGCTTGTTATCGTATCACGTGAAGAGTAAGAAAGGGAGTCGACTCCATCACTACCATTTAAGGCGTAGAAATCTCAAAGAGATTGTTTTGGTAATGAAAAAAAAAGAAATGAGATGAAGTAATGAGATGTTTGTTATGGGTAGACAGACTATCCAGTCCCTTTCTCCACTGCAACAAATTATGTGTTTTGTCGGGACTCGACTCTGAGAAAAAAAGGAAGGGGAGAAGTGACAAAATAGAGAAGAACGATTGAGATTGGAAAAGGAAAGGGGTCTGCAAGGGGGAGGAATATACGGAATACTTAGTATTCAGCACGCAACGATTCATCGGTGAGATGACTGCGGAATGAACTGCGAAAGAATAGAGAATGAGGAGAGGGTAAGTTTACCTCACAAAATAAGTGTGTATGACCACAACGTCCTGTTGCGTAGAGTAGATTCGTATGCAAATTAAGAGACCGGAGGCGAGAGAGCATGGAAATTGCAGAGACGCAGACATTCGCAATTTTTCGGAACGCGGACTAAAATGCCTGTCAAAAGCCCATGCAAATATTAAAGTTACTGCGAAAAAAATGAAACCAGCTTACAGTACAATAGTCATACAGTAGTGTATGAAAAGAGCAGAGTGAGCTCTTGAAATACATCTCATGTACATAGGCCGCAGGTGATAGGTAGAGCATAGAGCGAATTAATCAACGCTAACTTGGAATTAAGGAGAGTGAAAGGGTAAGGGGATAATGGAAGCGGAGAAGGGGAGCGAAGAGGAACTTATTATGACGTTAGATCACACTGACTATCCATGAAGACGGCCGTAAACAACCTACGCGCGCAAGCTAATTCAACTAATCAAATAAACCACGATTAACCGGATCAATAAGCGAACATTACTACAGTAATCAAACTTTTCATCTACAGTACTCAAAGAACAGAAAACTACCGTACCCCGCACTATTATTTTCATTTCGTTTATTTAACTGAAAGAAAAATAAATTTTCCAAGCTTTAAGAAAAAAAAATAATTGTGTACTATTTCTAGAAAACAACCATTTTTCAACAAATACATCTCAAAAATGGAGGATAAAACGCACCTTTCCCAATTTGAGTTGTTCCATGGTCTTCCGAACTGAGAGATGATATCACCTGAAGATGTAGTAAAGTACAAGGAAGAACGGGAGAGGAGAAGACAGATGAATGAAGTGAGAGAATAGGGAAGAGGAGGAGGGGGAGGGAGGGGAGAGGGGACATGCTAGACCCCATACAACGAGGGAAACAACACTGCACGTGCAGATGGACAAGACGAGGAAACGCGCGAGAGAATAGGATGCTTGGTGCACTAATGGGAGACTGAAGGGAGATTACTTTACTCTATCTGCAATGTTATGAAGATGGACTAGTTGTATCAGGATAATGGGGAGTAAGAGAGGAGAAAGTGGAAGGAATGGTAGAAGGAAGAGAAGAAAACGAGGAAAAGAGAGGAAAGCGCGTTCGAGGCAAGTCGGTGTTTGGATGCTGAATGAGAGAATACGTGCGGTATCAAAGGATAGGAGGGGAGACAAGAGAAGGGGGAAGAGAAGCAGGGAAGACCCGAGGAATGGAGAGGTAACTGACTCATTAGGGATACGTGCAGGTGGGGAGGTTGCAGGGAGGGGGAGAGGGAGAAGGAGAGGGAGAGGGACGGGAGGTAAGAACACACGAAGATGCTACTTGTCTACAGACAATTATCATCCTCTCAACCACCGTCATCGATTGCACATACTCATGTTTACACAATCATTTATTCACTTTCAGACAGTACAGTAATCCACGAAGGGAGATTGTAAAATGTTGCAGGTGAAAGTGTACGATTCATATTGCTATTATTGATGGAGACATTGTGTTTCGATGTACATATCTGTAGATTGTATACAAGACATCTTATCATGCCACCCCGGTAATAAAGGGGTCCCTTTGGGAGAGCCATCACAGGGGGCAGAGAAGGTGATGAGAGTAAAGAGGGTGGAATGGCGAGGGATGAGGGGAGGAAGGAGGGGGAGAGAGATTGAGAGAGGACTGCGAGAGGGCGAGAGAGTTGAGTCTTGTTGCTGTTACCAAGCACGCAGTCCCATGGAGAAGCATCCCTCCCTTCTCTTTCCCCTTAACAGCCCTCTTTCCCTCTCGATAACATTCCCTCCCCTTGTAAACCTTTACATCGTTTTAATTACTTCTTCTCTCTCTTCTTTCTCTTCTTCTTTTTTAGATGGGCGAAGCACGAAAAGTAGTCGATCCCTTCAGCCAAGAAGAACTATGGAATCGGATCAAAGACGACCATATTCAAATTGCAGTCGACATTTCATCCAAAGGGTAACTCTTTCCTAGTTCATCTAGGGCACTCATTCTCCTAGAGAAGTGAACTCTGAACCAGAGGAGGACCATCTCAAACTTGTCTTGATATCTGATACTCACTGTCAACTGGGAGAGATGATCGAACAGGGTAAGCTCATTCAGTATTCCCTTCCCAGTATACTTGTCCCGTTGAGGTCTCATTCCCGATGGAGATATTCTCATTCACGCGGGGGACATAACGACATTAGGAGACGAGGAGAGCCTGCGACTCTTCAACCAACAAATCGGTTTGTTTTTCCTCTTTACTACTGTACAGTAAGCACATCGACCAACAGAAGAAACGTCCTTTCCGAGAAACAACTTAAAGGGTGCCACAACCCACTTTTTAACAATAGTCACTCTCTACGTCATCATATGGATCGGAGTACCCTGATTATGAATCAGGCATTCCCACTTTCTGATTTTGCGTTTGGGCTTCACCATCGCGCTTAGAACAACCACTCTTCGAGCGAGAGACCGTGCAAAGTGAGGAGAGGGCAGAGAGTGAAACAGTCTAAACCCCAATTAGCATACACGTGCCTTTCGCGATCCTTTAAGGCATCTGTAGTTATGTCTTACTATAGGGGAATAAACCGATCCGTCAGTTTCTTCCGTTCCAAAATGAGTCTAATTCTCTCACGTTTGCACACTCTCTCGCCTTATATTCGGAATGATTTTCCGACGGATCTTTTTAATGCACTATATCCTTACTCCACGACGGTGTAAAGATAAAGATAAATGGTTCGTTCACTTACAATAGGTAACAGTTGTCTCTCAGGGAGACTTCCACATCGAAACAAATTAGTCATTGCCGGTAATCACGAACTGGGATTCGATCAAGGAGAAGATGAGGGCCAACGGAAGGATAAGTACAAAGTGAAAGGGGAGGGAGATCGAAGGGAAGGGGTTCTTGTAGGGAAAGGGAACGGCTGAAGGATGGAAACTACTAACCAACTGCACGTTCCTCAACGACGAAGCCGTTATGGTAAGTAGAATATATGAACGAAGGAAGGGAAGACGAGTTCAGATCGACGGAGTCAAGTTCTACGGGTCCTCATGGCATCCCCTCCAGGGATATCCCTTCTATCAACCGAGAGAAGATCTCAGAGACAAATGGGAGAAGATTCCCGAAGATACCGACGTACTCATCACTCATTCACCGCCTCTCGGTATTACAGACAACTCCTAATCTGCCTTCGAGTTTGTTTCATCGCCGATGATACTAGGTTGATTACAGGCTACCTCGATCTGTACCCTCCAGTTGAAATATGGGGATGCAAGTATCTTCTCGAGAAGGCAAGTTCATTTATATTCACTCGAGACCTTATTGTGATTAGGTGGAAGAACTTCGTCCCCGTCTTCATGTATTCGGTCATGTTCATGCCTGTTATGGTGCCCTTTCCAACGCACATACTACTTTTGTGAATGCCGCCTCTCAAAAGGTTTCAATTCATCTCCCGCTATTTCCTCTATTTCCGTTTCAGCATACGAAAGACGGATTCAATCTTCCGCTCATCTTTTACATTCCGAAAGAGTTGTGAATCAGCAAATATAGGCATTTCATAGTACGCTTCTGTGCAATTTCAAACATTCCTTTTGCGCAGATTGTGATAATCTGATTTCGAGTATCCTAATAAAGACATCAGTTATTTGTGCGGTGACAAACAGACCACATTCCTTTTAGTTCTCAATGGTACGGAATTAGTGTGAAATTGGTACATATTTCCTAATGACGATGAGGATTTGAGCTAACTTTCTTATAAAACTTGTTCAAATATCACAAATTTTGAAGATAGACATGCGAAGTGTACACAGACGAACTGACATACATACATAAGGTGTCTGTCATTAGGCATTCATTGAGTGTGTAGGGCGTTCATGGATTCTTCTCCCTTCTCGTTCACTTTATCCGCTAAAACGTTCGATCCGCCGGAATCAATGCAATGCTGTTACGCTGTGCAAATATCATAGAACTCTCGATCTTTCTCTCTCTGTTTTGCTTGCTTTATAAACGGCAATTTGTTCAGTTCCTTTGTCCTATTTCCCCTACACCAAAACAGTTCCACTTTCAGTTGGTAACAGGGCCATTGCTAGATCGGTAGTTCATCCATATCTTCACTATGCTCATACGTGTCCTGCTACTAGGATTTTTCTTCCCACTAACGATACAAGAAGAATCCATTGAGACGGTAAGTAACTATCGAAAAGTTCATTATTTTCACCAAAACATTTTTCAGACTACACGGAAAATTGTGGACGTAAACTCTCAAGAAGACTTATGGAACACCATCAAGGACCAATATGTACAGAATGAAGTTGAGATATCTCCCGAGGGGTAAGTAACTTAAAGTAAAGTTTTGATCCGCCCGCTTAAAGGGAGGTGAATAAACCTCTTCGCCGAACTGGATATCTCAAAGTAGTGTGCGTCTCCGATACTCATGATAACTTCGACAAGATATACGACTCGATCCCGGTATGATTGGATCTGCAACGACAGGTCCGTCGAATAGAAACAATTACCCTTCAGGAAGGAGACGTATTCGTGTACGCAGGAGATCTCTCGAATTACGGAGAAGTCGATGAGATTAACGAATACAATCGACTTGTTGGTTGGTCAACAAGGGTCATCTTCATATACGACAACGTCAGGGCAACTTCCCCATAAGCACAAGCTGGTCACCAGTGGAAATCACGAACTTGGCTTCGATAAGACGGAAGATGAAAGTCTGAGAAAGGAGAAGTATCAGGTAGGAGTATGGGAGACTACTCCGATGAATGAATTGCAGGGAAAGGGAACTGCAGAGGGCTACAAACTCCTGACGAATGTGACGTATCTATTCAACGAAGGAGTCAAGGTGGTCTCTCTTCTGTTCCCCTTTAATCAAGTCCCTTCAGATCGACGGCGTATCCTTCTACGGAGCCCCTTGGCATCCTCTCTCGGGATTCCCCTTCTATCGTACTCGTGACGTCATCGGCCAAGAATGGGACAAGATTCCGAACGATGTCGACGTCCTCATCACACACAGTCCTCCCCTCGGTGATTACGGTACTCCTCTCGATCTATCGTCAACTGCAGGCTATCTCGATCTGTACCCCCCGGTCGAAAGATGGGGAGACTATTCGCTTCTGCAGAAGGTGAGAACGGAGAAATTGAGATTCGGTTGCCAGAAGGAAGAGTGATTTGGGATATCGCATACATCATTGTTAGATTGTCCTTTTTACTCCATTCCACAGTACAGCCCTAACATCCCCCAGATCAACCAAGTGCATCCGTCGTTCCATGTATTCGGCCACAATCACTACGCTCGTGGAGCTCTTTCCGATGGAAACACAACATTCATGAACGTCGCCTCCAAAAGGGTATTTCACTGTTAGACTGTGTGTTTTTTTTATTATTTGGGATAGTAGCTTTCGATTTTAGGGAGACGGAACCGGATACAATCCGCCGCTTGTCTTCTACATCCCCAAGAGACGACTTTAAGATTTGTTGATAAATCTGTTCCTGTAATATCACTGATGATGCACTTTGCATCACAGTATATGAAAAAATGTAATGCACACCAAGTGCAGCGCAGCCAAAAAGTAGCGCTCTTGTGAGATTAAAATATGGTGAGGCGTATAAAACAACAGTACCCGTATATTTGATGATTCTTGTTTATTTCATGGTCGCCATTATGGCTAGATTACAGTTACAAGTATGCATGAAACTCAAGTGAAAGAAAATAGGATGACACAATCTAGCTTAGTGTACATGGCTAGTTCCTCCGTCCCCTCTCCCTGGCTAGTCTCTTCTCTCTCAACTCACGAATTCTCTCGTTCAGTACTTCCTCCTCTTCATCACTCACCTCCTGTAATGCAACTACCGTAATCCTCTCTTCGTCTCTACCGTAACCCTTACCTGAATACGAGGTCCCTTCAGTTGTTGTCTGTTGACCACTGATCGAGGATCATAGTTATCGGGTTGAGCAACTGTAAGAGTGAAGGGTTAGTATGTTAACACGAATATAACTAATCTGGCTGAATACTAAACATCTTGTAACCTGAGGTGAAGTCTCCACTCTCGATCTCTTCACTGGGCACGTACCCTCTATTCCTGTATACAGTACTCCCTCCCATACTCCATCTACAGTACCATTCCCTCGTATATACCGTATTCCTCTCTTCTTCCTCGTCGTCATCGTCGAAATGGTGTACTCTCTCCACTACATATCGTTCGGTCATTCTTCGTCGAGAAGGGGTACTGTATGAGCCAATCAATACTACCGTATACCAACAACCATATCTAACCCGTCTGGTCTCCTTCGAATAGGGGACGATCCCTCCTTTCGGCGGGTACTGTAAGCAAGGAGGAAACTATTCACTCTCTCATATAACAAACATTAAGATCACAATGATACATATAGACAAATAATCATAATAAGATAACTTGAGTTGGACTGACTATGAGGGAGAACTATTCCGTCCAGCTCTGGCCCTGTATTCAAGCGGAGACTTCTTCTTCCTCGATTCCTTCACGGTACCGTATTCCTTCTCATATCGATCCTGTAATAATTATCATAGTTCAAAAGGTACATGTGAATACCTGTGTTAAACTTAAAGCTCAAGTGAACAAAAGACCTCTTCAATTGCATCCTCGACAGCCCTTCTAAGAATGGGATTGTTCTCCATTTGCCGTTCAAGAGCGGGAATGAGGGAAGAGTCAAGAAGGTGTCCCTCCCTTCCCCTTCTCGACCCTTCTTTCCTCGATTTTGGCGACTCCTCCAGTTTCTGAGTTTCTTATTTATGAAGGCAGTTATCTAATGAAGAATAATAATTGAAAAAAGACGTCTTCAAGTTAAAATGAACACACAATAAGAAGAGTAAAGCATGATCAAACCTGTCTATTCACATTCTTCTTCTTCTCTTCTCTCCCATCCTTCTTCCCTCTCGATTCTTCTACTGACGAAGTTGATCCACTGTCGACATCTGCATTCAGCCCGTATTGTTATACAACGAAATCCTATAAAACTGACAAAAACCTCAAATTCCGTAAAATCTTCTACCAACTAAAGTATGCCACTCGTTTACAGCATCAACGTATCTACCGTGCTCTACCTCGACTAGATTGTAGTTTCGCAGCGACAATATCGACGAGGCGTGCGAATTCTCCTCTTGCCGCAGTCGCCTCTCGTTCACTCTTCTCAGCCCGTTCTTCTAACTTCTCTATCCTTTCCTTCAGTCCCTTCACTTCTTCCTTAACATATCGGCCAGTATTCGAAACGGAACAACTACGAGATAGTCAACTTCTAAATAAGACTCGGTACTTCTAATCCAATATAGGATTGCATCTACTGCCCGAAATCGCTCTCCCCTTACCATAAGTGCCTGAATACACTCATTCTCCTTATTCTCGTCCTTCCCTTCTTCCGCCCCATTCGTTCCCTTATTCAAAGTCATTCTTCCCATCGTTGCCATCATCTCATTCCTTTCCTTCAGAATCTTCCGAGTGTTGTCTACCTCCTTAAAAGAATGATCAAAGGTAATGTCTACGATAACCCCCCCCCCCATCCCCTTGCTTACCTTAGTTCTCTCGATAGTCTGTGATACGTTAGTCGTCACTCCAAAGGCAACGGTCTTCTTCTTCACACGATCCCTAGCTGGAACCGCGGCTGAAGAGAAAGGAGAAATGGGGAAGGGAGGGTGTATTAAGGGAGGGATAACGAGGAAAGGGGAATGAGAAGGGACTTACGGATGGGGACTCGGTTGATGAGAGGAACACGATGGTTCAAGGGAGGGTTCAGACGGGATCCCGAACTGAAATTGGGAAGACCCATCTAACCATACTTGAACATCATCACTTCAAGCCATAGATGGGCAGGGCTTGCTGGTAGGGTTACTGCAGTGACCCTCCCATACATAAAGATCGAGAGTTTTAGTCAAGCTGTTGTTCTGCAGCAGGCTTGGAAAAATTGTGCAGTAAGCGTAAGCCACCCAACCACGGTACCTGCAACCGTGCCCATCTATGCTTCAACCAGTATTCAATTACAACCAACTCACGCGTTTCTTGCGAGTCTGTTCTTAGTGTCTCGTTCGTGAGTATCCCTTAGGGTAGCTACAGTAAGCGAAGGAGTGCGAGAGGGAGGGAATACGGTAGGAGGGGATACTGTGGGAGGAGAGGAACTCCTGACTAGTCTTCGTTCTTCTCTTTGTTCTGGCACTCGGTCGAAGACTGAATAGGCAAGCAATTTACATCTATCGGAGGAACAGATCTCGACTTTAAACTATTAAACTTTCCAAGCCATCTCCTCAATATTTTCGTAGTCTGATTAAGTCACGTATGATCCCGCCAGACATTTAAAAACGGAACATGCGCCAGGTATACTGTAACGGAATTTAAATTACCGCCTGTTAATTTTCGCACTTTTCGTTGCGGGAGTACGCAAGCCTAGAGCGGCGACGAGCGTAGCGTGCGCGTCGCAGCCGAATTTTTTTGAATATCAGAACTCTCGAAGCGAAAAGTATCACGAACTGAAATTTGGCCATGTTCCGTGTCTAATGCAATTTAAATGTCTGGTCCGGGCTCATTTAAACGCTCGTGTAAGTGCTAAGATCCGTCTATTGTATTCATCTGTTTCATTGTTACTATACTCTAGCAGAGCGTTCCATTCTTGTCGTCATTCCCGTACTCTCCCCTTCGCGAGTACGGGAATGGTACTGGAATGGTCATTCACGTACTCAGAGTAATGGAATCGGGCATTCCATCACATGCACGCTAAAGGGGGAATGTATTGCCATGAACTGCGAAACGATTTATTTTTTGCTTATAAATAAAATATGGACGATTTCCTAATCCAAATAGAAAGAACCAATAGATCCGCAACAATGGTACACGGGTAAGGGTAAATCCAATAATTATGTCCTTATCTTAAGAAGTGATCAAACAGCTATTTACAACCTGAAATCTCATTCGCATGTATAGTGACTTTGATATACCTTTTTGATATCTATGGAGCAAGAAGTGAGTGAGTATACTGATTCGAATCAGAAGCCCATGACATGGAAAAATACAATAATTATCCACTTGAAAATGATTAGGAATGCATTAGGAACATTAGACCAATTCCAAAATACCTTTGAAAGCAAGTCATACAGTTATTTTTCACACCAATTTTAATTCACGTACTGGGAGTACTGGAATGGCCATTCCAGTACTCTCAGTACCTTCATTCATTCCAGTCCTCATACCGACTCTCCGGCGGAGAGAGGACACGAATGAGTCCAAAGACCCGAATGGAATGCTCTATACTCTACCCAGTAATCAGCTTTTACTCACCTCCCGAAGTAAGAAACTGAGAAAGGGGAGGGTTGCTTTGCATCAAACACTCCTCATCCGTCCACTACCGTAATCCCTTCTTCCACGAGAACACTACAAGGTATTATTGTCCACTCTTGCTAATCAGAGTCGGTATAGGAACAGATTACAACTGTGAGAGATAGCACGTCCCATGGAAGGTAAGAGCACACTTTATTAACGACTCTCGACACCAGATTCATGTAGTATTGAATGCACAAGGAGTAAGGGAATAACGAATGGCCAAGTACACAAGCAGTTGCTCTATAAACCGACTAATTATTAGTCGTCCATTCCCACCTTAACCAGTCCGATATCAGTTAATGAGTCAAACAATCATTGAATCAATCACAAACAAGTATTCCAAGTTCTAATTAAGATTAAGCATTAACGTCATAGTACACAATTGATTGGGGGAACTGAGTAGGGGCATGAATAATACAGGGGACAATATCGTGATAATTAATCATTTTCGCTTTTCAGAATTATATTACGAGGCTTATAAATGTGAGAAATGGTGTCACAATACGAGTACAAAATGCAAAGCTCTTCGACGGTGATCTTTGGTCTATGAAACGGAAGAAGAAGACTATAGTACAGGAAGGGAGACAAGGGGAGAAGAGACACGGAGATATTAGGAAGGGGAGAGGGAATGCAAGCGGTTGAAGGGAGAAGGCAACTAATGCTGCCTTGATAAGTTGCACGGAGGGGAAAGCATCTATACGGCAAAATGGTATACTTGAATGAGATGATGGACAACTACTTAATCCGTGCAACTTTCAAGGTGACGACCTACTGAAGGAAGGAGAGGGAGAGTCAGGAGATCTCGTCTTCCTCGGAATCGAATTGAAGACGACTCATCGTGGTAGGACGGCGGGACTGACAATAACACTATTCAACACTAAGTAGTCTCTTCACTACCGTAATACCCCAAGATGATTCTCAAATGGAAGCAAAGAATACCCAGTCGATAGCCCCTACTCATCATTCACCCCCCCCCCCTCTTACCGAACTGTCCTTGATCTTCTGCCGTGCAATGATCGATGCTCTCCGTCGTGTTCTTCCACTAACCCCGGGGGTAGTCGAACTCACATCTCAACCGTTTCTTAGTACTTTTCTCCATTCTCTCCCCACCATCCCCTCCCTCTTGCACCCCCATTCCTACCTCCCTTAGGCGATCGTTGCTTTCCCCGTTTCCGATGAGCCTTGAATCGACCTGAACGTATCAATAAGATAACAACATAGGGGTCTGGTCTCAAGGCAAGAGTTCATACCCGGGTTCGAATCACTGCTGGTGCCCTTTGCTGTTCTCAAAAACGTTCAAATACAAACCACAGAGACAAATTTCGCATAAATCGATCGGTCAAGAGTATGGAATGAAAGACGAACCAAGCTTAGCAGGTTCTTCCTCCATTTCTATGTAGTTGCAGTGCTGTGAGAACAGTTCCTTCTTCTGTAAAAAAACATTCATGTTCAGTAGAAGTCACAGACACTCTCCAACTTATCCGCACAAATTTGACTTCTTTTCTAGAACCAAATATATAAAGGATATTGTAAATCAAAATTCTCATTCAAATGACATCTTCGAAAACCCCACCGTTTCTCCGAATTCACGGAAGAAGTTTCGGTATCCCCTCTCCAGGAGGTACATCACTTCATACTCCACTTCCGGATACCTTTCCATATTCCGACGTCTGTCCAAAGACCGAAGCTCGTGAGCCCTTCAAGGACAATACATAAAGTATTACACACTGAGTATCAGTCCCATTTGTCCTAGCACATTGAAATATTACACCATTTGAATTAGTCACAAACATAAAAGTACGTACATTCGTGGACCTCGTTTCTGTGAATATTCGCAGTAGAATATGGGTATGCGACCATTCGCAGAGGGGAGAGAAGGGGGAGGGGAGGGAGGGGGTTGATCGGAGGGAGTGGAGGAGGAGGGGGAAAGGTCCGAGGGGGGTGAAGAGGAGGGAGAGTCAGCACACAGGTTAGAGACTGAATACACACATTAATTGCTAATTATAAGCATTTTCATTATAAAGTAAACAGTATGTATCACAAATTTAAACTTAACGAACCTACCGTTATTAGAAAAAGCAAAGACCACTTATAAGCAATTAGGTAAAAGGATAGTATTGTCTAACTGGATCCATCATCCGAAGGATGTTTAAGCGGGGACTTCTTCACAGGAGTTCGTTCCTTTTCCGTAGAGAAGAATATGTGTTCGAGGGATGAATGGTCGTGAAGATTCACCGCGTGCTCAAGGCTTATATTCCACTCTTCATAGGATACAGTACCCTCCAATACCCTCTCCCTTGTCTACAGTATACCCTCTAAGAGTAATATCCTCACCTTTATATGTCCTCCATCGTACTCATAAGGATATCGACAATCGATCAACAGATAAGTATCCCTAAACAGCAGTAATAGAAGCCTTAACCTAAACATTCAAAATTAATATGTAACTTCGTTGATCATGCACTAAGACTGCGTTTTTCATCAAAACATGTTTTATTGACGCAATTTAATGATTATTTGTGGAAATAGCTACCAGAACAGACCCCAAGCATAACTACTTCTACCCCGTTTCTTACGTGAATTTCTTCTCTCCCAATCGTTCCCATTCCATGACCAGAGTCTCAGCTGAAATGCATCCAAAGGCAACAGATCGAACTTGCGACTCGGAAGCTGATAATATCGGAAGATCGTACGACTGAAAGAGATCACGTCCGACTCAGGCCACCTATTCTCCATTATTCTATTACTTACAATCTGTGGAACAGCGGGAAGTCGAGACTCGTCTCGAATAGTGGAGAATTCTCCTCGTTCCAGAACACTCGCAGAGAGAGTCCTCTCGAAGTTCGCTAAACATTCTTCGTAACATGTCCAAGTCTCTATGTTAACTTTCATTAGCCAATACGTAACTACTCAATTCAATCTCCTTAAAAGCTTCAGTAGTATGGTTGATCAAAAAAAGTTCCGTCAGCCGTCTCATTTCTATTTCCGATGAGAGAGCGAAGACCAAGTAGATATGAGCTTACTGACGGAACTTTTTCATAAGCACTATGAATGGCAAAGGTGCCCATAATGCCCCTCCCCTTCCTTACCTCTATGTGTAATAGTTGCGGGAACATCGTACTGCGAACAAGGAGAAGTCTGTCTCTTGTACCTGGTCATCTTCTCTTCACTCACAAACACATCGTCTTCTTCTTCCGGGTCCTAGAAGCCCTCTTTTTCATCCGACTTATCATACAGGACATTCTGCGTGCAAAGCTTCAAACAGCCCTTTTCATAGTTACATTGCAAAACTTAGTCTGTAAGTGGTAAATAGTCGATGCAAGATTCCTTTCCTTCTCTCAACTCACAACGACGACTGATGAATTGTCGATGTACACTGCGCAGCTCCGTTTCCTTTCCGATCGGTACGATTCATCTGAACACAACAAGGACATAACATGAAAAATGCCACAACAACCCACCGGTTTCATCGAGACTTGGCCGTTTCCTCCGCGGACTATCTTCATATCCCGAATGGGTTCGACGGATCAGTCGCGAGCCTTAACTTTCCACTATATATATAGTTTAAATCACGTCGGTTTTCGATCTACATTAATGGAAACAATATTCATGCCATGTAGTGTTCAACTGACAATGTTCATTCTGTCCAGTGAAGAGTCGTAAATGCGGAGATTCCCTCGGTCCATCTCCGTCGAGCCACTCCACATCCGATGCCTTCTATATCAAACTTTGAAACTAACTTGACCATCGAATAAAGGCTAAAGTAAAACGGAAGTATTTAAATCATGGCGGACTTGAATCTAATGAAGTACAAACCGTATGTCGTCTTTTGTACTTTTACAGGCCTCTCTGAAATAGTCTGAAATACCAAAAACCCATTCCGTTCATACCATATCATCCTTCTCATCTTCATTCAACTCCACTTCCTTTTCCTCCTCCTTCTCTTCCTTCTTTTTCTCTTCATTCGTCCGTTTCTCAGTCCGTCGTTTAGTCGCGAAGAAGTATTGTTTGAGCGACGACTGTACTTGCTGCAAGTACTTATACTTGCAATGATTCATATCTCCAAAGCATCGTATTTTCATGAATAACTAACCAGTAAATCGGAATATCATAACGAAACCAATGCAAGTAGCAGAAACATGTGCCAATGACTTACGGAGCTGCTTTGCCGTGTAGCATTAAATAGGGAAGAGATAAGGGATGGGGAATGTGACCTGAGCATATACCTCATCCTCTCACTACTATCGACCCATACCTATTACTATTCGAGTGATTGCGAAGGGGCAGGCGAGGAATAGCACTGTTGTGTTGTGTTGAAGTGCCCTCCTGTACCGAGACTAGATATTATCAAGACCCTTCACTTGCCTTCAGATGTCGTTCAGCCTTCGCACTAGACGATGGACGTGAAGATGGGTCCAGTGACATGATACTTAGCCTACTTGGACACTCCTCGCCCCTCAACGACAATCACCACTCTACACTACAGGCCTTCTGCCTCCAGATTAGCCTGCAATGAGTCAGTTACTACACAGATCACATCAATAGCTGTCATGAACCTTGGCATAAAGAATAAAGAAATTGGCATAAAGAACATAGAAAAGTTGCTAAACTTTCCAAAAGCAAAATTCATTCCAGGCCCAAAATTATACAGTTACCTTTTCCCGCCACACCAAGTTTCAAAAATTTCCACATCCGTCTTTTAGCGGATGGACGGAAAGTACGGTAGCATACAGTAATGTTTGAATTACAGTACCTTTTATTTATTTCTGAATCTCAATTTTTGAGTGCTAGGGATATTAAGGGCAACAATTCATCGTAATTTATTGAGATCACAGTTTCAATACTAGCACATGTTAGGTAGTCATGAACAGAGTCATCTTTGGAGATCAAGTAAAACCGGTAAGTGGAATGAGAGGGAAATGCGTGTGTACGAGTAGTGGGCACTTTGAGATGAATGAACAGGGATATGAAGAGGGAAGAGTCTAATAGCCTGGGGGTTGATTGAGTTCGATACGCATTATACTCAATCGACGGACGGGAGAAGAGTCGCATGGAAGGGGAGTGTTCTCCGTGGGCTGAAGATGAGACCATTGTAGGGTAACTAGAGGTGAATATTGGCAGTTACTTACCTCCTTAGCTGTGTCGAGTGACAGATGGATGGGAGGATGAGATCGAATGAGAGAGTAGAGACGACGGAGAAGGTGGAAGGGCGAAATTACTGAAAGAGGGCTTATCTCATACAAGGACGATTAGGGGAAGCTCAGCAAACATTTGGACAATAAGAAGTGAACAATTGTAATCCCTCTGTACTTCTACGGAACTTTCTGGTGAACATTCAGTCATTTAGGCCAACTTACAAGAAAGAAAAGGACGGGAGTCTGACTCGTCTGGGCGAGGCACCGAGAGAGTCAATTCGTGGATTTCGAGGGAGGAACGACCATCCAAGGGCTAGATGAGAAACACTTTATGAGAGTAGATAGACAGTATTATCTACCTTTGATCGATGATCAAACGAAACTCGTGGAGAAATGTGACACGGTACTGATAGAAGAGGACCTGCAAGGCTGTCGTTTATTTCCGGTCTACTTTGGCCAACTGAGATATTCACTAGTCTTCAATACAGAAAGCGTACAATAAACAGACAAGAAAAGAATATGAGAGGATAATACCTTTAGGCATCGACTCTCCATAAGAATTGGAGATCGTATTGGATGGATTGGGAATGAGCATGGAAGTAGCGGAAGGGCGATGAGATGTTAGTGCCAGCTGAAGATAGTCATTTAGAAGAGAAGAGGATATTGAAGAGTAGATCTAGATGGAGGTGTTGCCTGTTCAGTCTTCGTGAGGTCCGTAACTCCGCTTGGTCTGTGGGATCTCGACGCTTCCACGTCTCCAACCGACAATTGGTCTTGGATTCTCCTGAAGAACGAGGAATCGAGGGATGAGTAGAGCGTAACTTACACAAGAATACAACGAGGTAGGCAGGGATGCATAAGTTGAAGGAAGACTACTCGGAATCTCAACGAAATAAGCTTCACACAGTTCATATATTCTCATGCATTTCGATTTGTTTTCCATGAACATCGTGATAATAACGTCTATCGTAAGTTCAAAGATTTGAAATACAAGCACACATACTTTCGACTCATCGCACAGTAGATGATGAAGTTGACTGCAGAATTAAGAAGAGAAAGCAAATCCATGAGATCTCCCAGATTAATGTATATCTGATGAAAAAATGGGATAAGACAAGGAAGAGGACGAGGTACCTTTTGATAGAACGTCTCATTGGAATAGATAGCATTGCCGAGATGGAGTAGACCCTGAAGGGTACGGTAGTCAGAGGGTGCGGTAGATAAGATAACACGGAAGAGACTCACCTGTGGAAGTTCGGCGAATAGGAATATGGAGAGGACAGCCACCAGCATGGGGGTTGTGTGGTCACGAGGCATTCGTTTCTTGTTCATCACCTCACAATTCACTAATCATATCACAAATATTGTTCTCTCGATAAGGCTCTATTCTGTCAGGATCTGTCAGGATAAGTTGTTCTTTTTCACTTTAGCTATGAACCTACTGAATCTCCCTTCTCCACCCCCTCTTCCCTTCCTCCCTTCATTATACCTGTGCGAGACTTTTCCTTCGATCGGCGACATCTGAGATGATCTTGAGAAGAGCAATGATGGATACGGTAAGAAGGGCACACGGCACTACTTTGAATAGCAAGCCATTCGTCCAGAAGGCTAGCTCAAATACTTATTTATATTCTCATCTATGCCAACAATAAGCTCTTCCTGTATGAAACACCAAAAGGGAACCTTGAGTAGTGCGCAATCCTCTACATTCGCTCTGATATGATAGACGAAGGAAGTGGTGTTGTCGTTGTGACTCGACAGCTGACTCGTTGACACTACCGTACTCTCTACAGTATCCTCATAGTCTCCCCCCTCTGGTCGTTGCATACAAGTAAGCCACTGTGAACCCTCGATTTCCACTATCTGAAAGGGTTGGAAATGGTCATTATAGATAAATATTCTAAGGGAATCTTCATGCTACTATAGGTAGATATGCAAATACCTAGAGACATAAAAAATGAAAATGAAATCTCGTGAACTGACTTCGAAAGTGAGGAAATTGGGGACGTTGACGGCGATAACGAGAGAAAGAGTGAGCAGCGCAAGACATATCGTGGCCTGAATCAAAGACGATGCTTACGGAAAAAGCTTATTTGCTTCTCTCACTGTCCCAACCACTCTCAACTGTCCCCAGACCATCCACTCAAGTAAACTCAATTAGTTAGAGTATTTACCTTCGGACCAATCGCCTCAGTCGGCGCTCTTGTAGCTCTTCTTATGGTCAGTACACGGATTTGAGCGAGAAGAACCTATACGAAGGGATACGGAAGGAGGTTAATGTAGGAGAATGTAGACTTACCGTAAGCCATATACTCGTAGCATGAAATACTACTGTAGTTTGAGCGTGTACGAAGAGGAATATGGACCATGAATGGGAGTAGTCATTCACATCGCATCTGACAATCAAGCAATTTACTCTCTATCAGTATCCCTCTCAATCCTTCAACAACGATACAGCCTCTGCTATGGCGTATACGCTCTACTCAAACTGTCGTTATCCTCTTAAAGTTCGTCTCAAACCTTGTAGGAGCAGCAATGAGGAAGTGTGTGACGAAGAGGAAGAGGGAGGACATGACTACGATGTCGCAGAGGGCAACGGCGCATAGGAGGAGGTTTATGGGGGACAGCATGGAGGGACGAGTGAGTACTGCCACTGTGATCATGTTCATGATCGTCCCTGCAATCACACAAATATTCTCCGGTCGTTTCCAGAGACACCCAGGATGCTACCTGGGCATCTCCCAAAAGTGTGTGGAAATAGACACCCAGGATATCTCCTGGGTATAACCCTTTTCTCCTGGATGTCTCCGAAAAACGGGATATATCTAAGAGACATCCAGGGTATCTTTTCTCACACACTTCCACACACTTTTGGGAGACGTCCAGGTATTACAAGTTCCACGAAAGTTGACAAAAAGAACGCAAACGATTGCGAACTGTCTATGCAAATACTCGCACTGATCTACCTCTCCGGCTCCAATTTTCTTGCGATTCTATTAATTTCTGCCATAGTAACACGTAAGGAGTCAATTGGACAGCGTAATCAGCAGGAATAGTTTGTTATTTCAATCAAAAGTGTTAAATCGTTCCGTTTCTGAGGACAACTCCCGTGGAACCTGTAATAGCATCCTGCGTGCCTCTGGGAACGACCGGAGTTACTTTCTTATCATTTTGTTTCACTTGCTCAACCCACTTCACGGTGGCATATCCTCTAGATATGTATCCCCCACCCGAGCCACACTCCCGTATTCCCTCTACTCCATCCCAGTAGATGATGTCTCTAAGACTAGTCAACTCTAGATACGTGTGCTACTCCTCTCATTCGTGAAGTATTTCCATTAGGTCTTCGATCCCTCGACATTCTCCCTTCACATTTCACATGTCTTCAGTCTATTTCCTTGATCTGTGTATTCGTCACTTTCCTTCATCTCTTTTCCCTCTTCCCTCCACTTCTCAGTGTATATTAGTCATTCGTCAAAGTGTTCTCTTCAGTTCGAAACACAAACCTCTCCTCATATCTTTTAACCTCACCCCCTCTGCTATCCCTTTACCCCTCTTCCGTTCCTCTCATTCTCGTTACCCCAACCCCCTATTCTTTTCTCCCCTTTATCCCATATACCTATTCTCCCCTTTCCCCACTACCCCTCTCATCCCATTCCATGCCTAACCCTTCCCTTCCATCACTTAACTAGGCTCCACTCAATTCACAGACACTCTCACAACACAGTAATAAAGTGGTGAGTGAATGGAAAAGGAGATAGGAATGGAAAAGAGGATGGGTTCATGAAGACGAATGGAAGAGGAAGTGAGGGATACTCTTGTTCATTCGAGTATTTCATTTAGACATGTCTGCCAGGAATATTACTGCGATCTCTCATTCTCTACAGTACCGTTAAAAGGAGGAAAGTGTTCCTATAACATATTGCGAGCTTATTGAGGTTCTCGGTCTGGGAACGTGAGGAAAGCAAAGGAATAATATTAGAGTAGAAATAATAAAAAGGGATAGAGGTTACCTGCGACACAGAGGAAAACAGCAATGAAGGGATGGACTTTGTTGTACGTTTCATTGAGAGTTGCCACTGCGTCTGCGATGAAATCGACACCTGGAAAGAGACGAATGCAAGTGAGAGATGAGTTGATCTGCTCTTCAATGTGAGTGATAATGAACATTTGCATTGATTGATGCTATGCTATAATATATGAAGAAGTAACGAACCCTCGAGAGGGATCCCTCCCATTTCACACGTTGACATAGTTAGCATCGATTGATATGCATCTGAATGAATTGATTGAGGGGAACGAGGGACAAAACTTTACTTATATCGGAGGGAGCACATAAAAGTGAAGGGATTGGTGCGGGGGAGAAGGAGGGAGATTTACAATGATAATACAGAGGAAGAGTGAATGGGAGAGAGCAGAGGGGATATGAAAAAAAAAACGACTAGAGGGGAGGGGAGCGGGAGATGCGGGATGAGTGGGTGAGGACCGAACTCGAAACTCACTTTTCACAGTTACTTTTTCATGACGCACCCTAGAAACGAAAAGTAACAGAAAACGAGAGTAACTTCACACATATATCAAAAGACACCAAATAAGTTTTTAGTAGTAGTCGACACGATAGGATCTCCCATCAACTTGCTTATTTTCAAACACGATTCTGACTGTTCAAAGCTGTTCCTTATTGACTGCGACAAGTAATCTGAGTGAGAGGGAACGACGTGAGTAAACTGATCTCTTCTCTGCCCCTCCCTTCTCCCTCGTCCCTCCCCATTATATCCATCCTTATTCATATTAGAAAAAGAAACGCATTTATCCGTGCTCAAGTCTAGGTACAACCGTAGTGAAGGTCACTACCGTTCACAGCGTTAGTTGCGACGTTTTTAGAACGAATAATAATAAGAAGATTCCGTGCATTAGAAGTCCTGCTGAACCATATAAACTATTAGCATATTCGTCGATAGCCTCTAAAAGTTATTTGATTTGATTGGCTTCGTCTCTGTGAACTTTATATAATAGAGAGAAGGGATGAAAATGAGGGGAGAACTATCAGATTGAAGAAGATGAGAAGAGAAAAGGGGGAAAGGGGGAGGGAAAAGAGGGAGGAATGAAGGGAATCTCACGATGACATTCTGACTGAAGGATAGGGCTCAATGTGACATGGAAGGAACGGGGGAAAGAGTAGAATGGAGGAGAAGGCGAGATAAGTTGAGGTGGTACATGGGAGGGACAACAAGGGATTCGAGGGTGGACTGGAGAAGAACAAATGGATAAGGGAAGGATAGACTGAAGTGAAGGTTTTATGCGTACAATCGTGTTACGAGTTTGTACTACTCAAAGAATTATTTGAATTGTATTTCGTTTTCTTACCTCTGAACACGATTGTTATTCTCAAGCTTCGTCGTTACTTTTGCAATGAGGGAAATGAGGAAAAAGAAAGAGAGTTTTTTTTGTTTATTCTCGCCCAGAATAGCAGCGTTAGAAGGACTGAAACGCTTATAAATCGTGTTGTTGCGACAGAAGTTCAGAGGTTATTGGAGACACAGCGAATAATATATTCATGATAGGAAGACTGAAGCAGAACAGTTCCTTATGGATGGTGTTTCAGGCGATACTGAGAGTGGAAAAAAGGGAATGAGAGGAGAGAGAGGGAAAGGTAAATGGAGAGAGAGGGAGAGTGATGCAAAGGATGAAATGAAAACACGACGGACATCCAAGTTATTCAGATGACACGAAGGAGGGATATCGAGGGGATTGAGGGAAGAGGGAAAAGGGGAGAGACGAGGGAGAGGAGGAACTGAGGGAGATTTGGGACGGATCCGGACGGGAACGGATACGGTTTGGATCAGTAAGGACATCCTTTACATTCTCTTCATTGGATATCTTACCTCAAAGTGCGCAGCAATACAATCTATTGCTAGATAAAAGTATAAGGTGATAGAAGGGGAACTGAATAGAAGAACTGTGAAGAAGTAGAGAGGATGGGAAGGTGGAAAGGGGATAATAAGGAAGGGGGAGGAGGGGGAAAGGGGGAGGGGGTTAGAGGGAGGGGGAAAGAGACTGAAAGTGTTCAGTGGGAGACTGGCTTGACCACTATCGGGACTAACAATTCAATTAATGATCCCTCCCCCTACTCCCCGTGGTCTTCCCCTATACGCACCCCCGCACTCTCTCCCAACACCCCTACTCCTTAGACCCCTCTCCTCTCTCCCGCCTATTCCCTCTCTCTTTCAACAGTTGCCATCGTGGGAGTGTTTTCATCCCTCATAAGAAGTCTCTTCAAAGTAGCCACATCAACTCAATTAGTCCAAGACAACGTAATAACTAAGCAGTAGACTATCCCTCAATCGAAGAGTACGAATAGAAGACTGAACAGTCTAACACCTACCAACTACAAAGATGGAAGGGGAAAGAGTCTCCGATTGTAGTGAACATTCTTCTGTGCATGCAAGACCTTCCTCATCTTCGTCTCTTGTCTCTTATATCAAGAAGAGAAGAGAAGAGAGAGAAGAGATGTAATAGGATTGGGGGACTGACGATGCTCTGCTTCTTGTGTCTCAAGTGAGAACACGATGAAGGCACTATGACGGGGTAGGGTGGGAAGGGGTGAGGGGTAGGGGTGAAGGGTAAGGGTGAGGAGTAGGGGTGAAGAAGGAAGGGTAGGGCTGAGTGAAGTTAACTTGGGAAGAGCAACATTAAAAAAGATATACAAATGACCTTGGTCTACTATAATCGGACATGGATACACTCAATAAATACAGTAATGATTTGGGAAGTAGTGAAGAAGAAGTTGGTCTTTTTCTCCCTTATTCATTATCCCTCACACATACCTTCTCTTCTTCCCTGGCTAGAAAAGCTCTTTCTAAGACTGTTTTGCATTGGAAGACAGTGCAGAAGGAAAGAGAAGTGTCTCTTGGGAAGAAGAAGGGGAATAGGGGATATTGAGAGTAGAGGAGGAGGGGACTGAGAATAGAAGACAACACGACTTAGCACAGAAAAGTTCATCGGACAATCCATTCGAGGACTACCATCAATCTCCAATTTATGGTCAGCTTCTCCTCGTTCGTCAACTATAAAAAGTGTAGTTTCGCATCCCAAGGGAGAGATTGCGAAGTGCGAGGATTCCATTGGAAACTCGTATATTCGACTGTGTCTTTCAGGGAAGTAACTACAATGAGGAAGGGTTCGCTTTATTCTCCTCCTTGTCTCCATCCCACCTCTCCCGATTACTCATCCTTACGTTCCTCAGTATCCCATCTTCTTCTGTCGTTCCTTCTCTGCTTTCTTCTTCTTATAAAGTGCCCATCTGTAATGAATCTTCAATGTTATTCTCCTTCAACTCGAAATGTTCTCTGAGCTTCTCAGCGAGCAGTTCCAATAGAGTTAGGGATGGAAAGTCTCGTCGAGTTAGCCCCCTTTACACTTATTTGACGATGCACATAAAGTGATCTCATTAATGAGAGACTGAGTCTGACAAACTTGTTGAAGACTAGGGAATTAGAGATACATGGAAAGTTGGGTGACTGAAGAGACTGTACTCACTTGTGTTCACCCGTGATATAGGCAGTTTCCAAGAAGAGAAAGGTAAACTCGCAACAAGTTAAGAAGGAGATTCCACACCACAAACCTAGTTGACCACCGAAATCAGCGAGAAGATTGACAAACTGAAGGGAGGGGGTGGGCATGGGGAAGGGACCCCTTAAGGGAAAGACATACCCCGTAGGCCTCAGACTCAGTCAACATCTCAAAGTTGAGTTGTTCGTAGAACACTTCCACCATCGCTCCGTTCTCTCTGAAGGAAGAAAGGACGAATGGGAGAAGGGAAGAAGAGAATACGAACTTGTAGTGTTTGTTGCACTCGATTGCTGTTCCGTTGCACGAACCAAGTTGGATCTGAACGGAATGAATACGGTTATATGGTGATGAGGATCTTCCTCATCACCACACAAACACAAGTTGTCTATCTATTTCACCTGCAGAGATTGACTGGGCCATTTGGCGGGAGAATAAGTGACAGTGTATATGGACTGTTGACAGGGTTGTTGACATCGACATCTGCCAGTATTCATGTACTCTTCCTCCCCCCTCCCCCCTGTCCACTCTTTCTGTCTCCTTCTCGACCCGCTCGTCTCATTTCCCTGTAAACTCTCAACCTAAATGATCCGTGAAGTCCTCCCAACTCGTTCATTCGTTCATCTAGACAACGTCCTGAAGAGAGAAGAGAGTCGGGGGAAGGGAAGAAGAGAGGGGGGATAGTGTAGGAAGGGAGTAGTTGGAGGGTAAGGGTGGTAGAAGAGTGAAGAGAAGCACACTCACTGGCAACGGGATCGGCAGCTTCACAGTGAAGTTGACCTTCAGGAACAGGGAATCGAGGATCTCCACAATTACAGTCTTTGAGAACGAGCTGTTGGAAACACGAGCGATAGCAACCCTGAAGAGAACTGAGGGGAGAGGAGAATAAGAGATACCTCGACAGAGTATTCGTAGTTGTGATAGATATACTCGGAGGTCTTTCCATCGGGGACACAATCTCCATAGGGAGCAGGCAGACGTGTCATCTTTCTCTCAAGGCAACGGGATAAGGGGATCAAGGGGTTCTTACTAATAAGTTAGGATCTTTTAGATACTTAAGGTTTACGAAGAAGATTTTTCTGTGAAGGGAATTGAGAAGATTACTGTTGAAAAGATTAGAATCCCGAACTGTACTTACCAGTCTAAGACCGAAGGACGACACATATCCCGTGGGGGCTGAGTAGCCGAATGTATCGGGGAAGGGGAAGTCTTCCTGGATAGGGATTTACGGTAAAGGCGATTGCATGGGGGTGGACACCTTATCGTGAATAGTCAGCCTCACTCCCGTCGCTTCCGTGGTAGGCATGTAATCGGATGCATTGACGTACACTAACATACGGAGACCGTACATCGGACCTGCTTGAGAGATACTTCGTGAAGGGGAGGAATGGACTGACCAGCTCGAATACTCGTCAGATTCACCGTTCGATTGTGGTTGAATGTGAAGCAAGAACCGAATACGGGATCGACGTGGGTCATGAAGTCACTGAAGGAGAATCGATGCGATGGATAACAAGCCTGACTGACTTCTCGATATCACAGGCTTGTCCGTTGAATGAACATTTGTGAATGAGTTCGTGTTTGGTGTTCGACAGATTCTGTCGTTCCTGAAAGTATCCCTCATATCCCGTTCTAATCCTCCTCTTACCTCCATCGATAGAGTTGCCATAGCAAACATTATGTTCTCCTTCGCTTTGGTCACAATGGCCACTTCATCGGTCATTCCCTTAAAACATACATTGATTATCATCTTCTCCCGGTCATAACCTGGAAACCCATAGCTTCGAGGAAGTTTGGATCCTCTGTAGTGGGTCCTCCTGCGAGGTACTTCCAGATCTCGAGAATCGGAGCCTTCAACCAATTGCTACCCGATAAATGCAAGAGAGGAAACCTTTCCGTTGTAGGCAACACAGAACTGGGAAGGGGCACAAATACAAGGGGTTGAAGTTTTAGAGGAAACAACACCGACTGAAGGGATCCATTGGAATATTCATGAAAATGAGGTGAATCTGAATCGAACCTTCTTGTTGTGTGCAGTACGCATGACTGTTGCAGGAAGCGCATCTGTAATCATGGAATACGTGTCATGTCCCACATGAAGCTTCTCTTATCTTCCCATACATCTACCCCTCCAACTAACTTTGTAGTGACCCAGTCATCCTTCAGATGGCACGGCCAAGCATCTTGAGTGGATCGATCGAAGGCACAGATGCATTTATCGTGGACTCCTTGGGGCTCGTCGTACTTGTATCTCAACATCAACTCATTTCTCCTTCGAATAACAAACGCGCGCTTCTCTCACTCAATTATGCATCTCACACATTTCATTGGCTCAATTTATGCGCGCACTTTCTCGCTGGCAAAGGTGTTGAGGGATTCTGCAATTCATCGCATCCCTACCTACGTAGGTACCTGTCTCTACCAATGGAATGTTACCAAATCGAAAGGATGCGAAAACAAAGAGAAAGACGTTATAACCTGTCTCCCTTACACTCCTCAGCCCTCGGATTGACGGTCGTTTCAATATCGAAGAGATCATCTTCCGTTGGTTCCATCAATTCATCCTCCATCATCTCAGACGACGTCTTCCCACACAAACACTTGGAATATCCCTGACCCTCTCGTTATCTCTCTTCCCCTCCGTCCCCTCACTGGTTCGAAGTAAGCATTAGCAGCCATGTCTCCACTTGCCCTCTTGAATCTCTTCTCGTTCCCTTCATATTCCTCTTCCTCGTCTTTCTTATCTGTGGGCATTGCATCTCGAAAGGCATTGAGCTGAAATGAGAAGGAATCTGCAGAAATGATAGAGATGGAAAGTGGCACATCTTGAAATGACAATGTGGAGCAAATTAAGCTTCCTATAAGAAGTTCTTACAGTTCTTCGGACGAGGTCAACATTCGAAGCGAGACTGGCTTTGTATGGATTAAGATTACACAGAGTTATAGCAGGAAAGGGAGCCGTATCTGGGTAAGAAATTATCCTATCCTAAGAACAAGAGAAACGTACCGAACTTCAGTTGAATATCCACAATCTTCTCGTTTCTCTTGTACTTTGCAAGCACAACTTGAGCGTTGTAGTAGAGCATAGTCATGCAACCAACAAAGAGAAGGATCCATACTGCTCTGAACAAATGTATTCCAAGGTTGTCACCACATTCATACCTGTAGTACTTATTAGGGGCTCTACCGATCATTGGGATACCATGTGCGGAAGTTTTGTAGCAGAATTCCTGTTCAGCGAAACACTCCTTTTTTGATAGTAGAACACTTACTCGAAAATGCCATGCAAGTCTCTTGTCGAAGGGAAGAAGTTTGGGATCGAAGTTACCAGTAATGATTTCACACTGAACATTTACGCCTTTCTCCTAAATGGCAATATGACTCACCTGTACTTCGGAATTAGTAGAATGAAAACATTCACCGAATCCGAAATCGCCAAAGTATTCCCTTTCCGTAACGAATTCAGTTTTGTCTGTGTTAAGATAAGCTAGAGGATCTCCATATACCTAAATATAGGTGATTGAACCTGTGACATAAGGATTTTACCTGTTTCATGTACTCAGCGGAATGCTGTAACCTTTCCCAATTCTTGAGATTTTGAATCCAAGCCATGATAAGTAGAGACGTAAGGAAGCAAAAGAAGAAGCGAAGGGAAGACTAGAGAAGAAGAGACTGGATCCTCTTATCGTCCACTATTGGATGCATGGAATACGTTGAGTGTGCCACAACACATCCACAAAGGATATACAACTTCTCCAGCCATAAACTCAGGACATTTTATAATACTATATTTAGTATGCTATGGTCATTTTTATAATACTATGCTATGTTTTCCACATAAATTCTATGTTTTCGAAGAGTCTATAGTATAAGAATGATTTATCTTGTGCATTCAATTCACTCCTTATAATCTTTCTCAACATTAGTGTAGCCGTATACCAGAAGTATTTCGCAATGTTCTGAGAGGATGAAATGCATAAAAATAGTAGGATTCTCTGCGTGGAATCTGGGATATTCACGTGTTGAGGGTGGTTAGCAACTGAGAGTGGAGAGAGGAGAGACAAAGGAGAAAGAGAGTAGAGGAAGGGAGGAATAGGCCAGTGTCCTTCTCTCTCCCTCTATTAGTCATCCTATGGTCCTCTGTTTCGATAAACCCGAGATACAAAAGGAATTGAGTATCGACAATTCACCGGTTGTAGAGGAGGTCGTATGTACGGTTGAGGAACTACCGAGTGGAAGGTGAGATATTGCTAAACTGAAAATGGATAGGGTCATCAATGTAATAGGTAGAGACTCACTTTTAGTAAGAAGGAAGTGGAATTGAAAGGTCGGAAGATTCTATTGATAAACGACAATGGAACATTCCATGCGATCAGTGCCCTGTGTTCTCACTACAACTTTCCTTTAGTACAAGGTTAGTACCCCTCTGATAAATACATTCAAGAGGTTTCTCTTCAAGGTGTCTTCTCGAAAGGAAAGATTCGCTGTCCACTTCATGGAGCCTGTTTCAACGTTAAAACTGGAGATATCGAGGACTACCCAGCATTTGACAGTCTGTACCCATATCAGGCAAGTTGTATATCCTGCATAGTGCGGCCTATCTAAATAGATGAGCAAAGTTAGTTACCAAGAAACCTTCTTACTCCGAGTGCACTTGAAAAACGATGTGGATAACGTATAAACAAAAGGATTTGTTTCAGGTGAAAAAGGTGGGAAAGAATCTGGTTGTGAGGACAACTGAAAACAGATTAGAATCTGACAGAAGAACTCGGAAGTCATGGATAAAGGAAATAACGAAGGACAAGCCGATAGTCATCGTTGGATCGGGTATATCGCTAATGTTTTGTGGTCTACTAGCGACCTCTTGTAGGACCTGCGGGTGAATCAGTACTGGAGAACCTTCGATTGGCTGGATGCAAGACGCCTATCCTCATGCTTACCAAAGAGAGCGTTCCCCCATACGATAGAGTCATGTTGTCTAAGGTCTGGAATCTCCTGTTAAAGGGCCCCTCTGAGCACATTACAAGCCCTCAAGAGCATATTTTGAACATTCCTTCATTTTTGTCCTTATCAGAAAGCATATCTCTCCATTCCTTCAGTAAGCGATGCATAGGAATCAGACCGCTCGCGCGATACAGTATTCACGAAACGACATTCGTATTCGCGCGGTCCCTGAAGAACGATGTAACTTTGCATACAACTTCTCGCCTCATTTAAACAGCGGGGAATGGTGGGAAAAAGATGCAAATATAGGATTGTAGATTTTCGACAGTGCTCTTTCAGATGAAAGAAAGAAACCAAGGGGTTAAAAAGTGCTCAGAGGGGCCCTTTTGAACATTTCCCTTCAGAACATGTCTATTGATGCTGTTCGTCTGCGAACCGACGAATACTACACAGAGAACAAAATAGCTGTACAGTGCAACTCAAAAGTACATAACTCTATCATCCTCTTCCCTCTTTCTAATCCAACAAACACCGTATAGGTAGTCTCATTCGATGCCAAGCAGCATATCGTAACCCTCGCTGACAACTCCCTTATCTCTTACTCCAAGCTCGTTCTTGCCGTTGGAGCAATTCCCATTCGATTACCTAAGAAAGATGTGAAAAGAGTGAGAATACATTGTGAGACTATGAGGGCAGTGGGTATAGGGAATACATACGATACGACGAATCGAGAACGCACGGATGATCTATCGAGTAGCGAAGGACAGAGATGTCGTCTGTGTGGGAGGCAGCTTCATTGGTTAGACCATCCCCCACAATCTCAGTTTCTCGTGATATTCAGCTCTCGAAGCTGCAGCTTCCCTGTCCTCCATTGCCAAGTCTGTTATCGTAGTCGCCTCTTCCTCTGAACCCCTTCCTGTATTCGGGACCGAAGTAGGGGAAAGTGTACGAAAGGTAGATACTCCCTGTAGACACAGTAATCGAGTAGTTGACAGTACTTCCACTCGAAAGGAATACGAATCGAGACAGGTACAAGGGTCGAGAGTATGGAGGCCGATGCGAAGGGAAGGGTTATGAGTGTGAGGACTCGGGCTGCGGGCAACTGCTTATTATCACTCTATAGGTCGTCCTCTCCAATGGAAAACGACTACACGCGACTCTCGTTATTCTGGGAATAGGTAGGTGAGAGAAGAAATGAAGGAGGAAAAAGCATTTTTGAGGAGTGCGACCCGATACAAGATGGATGAAGAAGGATGGATTGGAATTGGATGATAGAGGGTTTATTAAGGTGGAGGGAGAGGAGGGACAATGAAGGAACGATGGTTGAGGTGGACGAGAAGTTCAAGACGAATCTGAAGGATGTGTATGCAATAGGAGATGCGGTCTCCGCTCCCCTTCCCCTTTGGGATGTCGACAATGTCAACATTCAACACTTCCAAGTTGCACAGACTCATGGTGAGACGAGGTCGTAGGGGTAATGTGATGTCAATACTCACTGACAATGAGTGATACTTGTTAAGGGGAACTAGCTGCATACGCCATACTTGGAAAGTCCTCTCCCACAAAACTCGTTCCGTTTTTCTGGACTGTATTCTTCATGGAGAAAGGATTGCGATTCGCAGGTTCGAAAATGTTATTCATATTACTAAAGTCCTTTATGTTCTTAGGATACGCAGAAGGTCATGATGAAGTGATTCGAAGAGGAGACGTGGATGACTTCGACTTCGTCCACTACTATCTCAAGTATGAAGGTATTCTGGGAAGATCAAAGATCAAGGTTCAGAAAGGGTGTTGTGGTTGCTGTTGTGAGTGGAGGAATGCGACCCTCTATTATGCAGTTTCTCTATCTTTGCCATAATGGAAAAAAGGTTCACAAGACAGACATAGAAAGGTGAGATACTCTGCTAGATGCTCAACTCTGCTAGAGACCTATCATTCTTTTGATTCTGAGTAAGTACACTTGCCAAGCTTTTTATAATCTCCAGATAGGGATACCTAGTTGTGACCCTTTTCAGCCTCCCCAACGATGACTGGTCTCGACTGCTCAAATAAGCATCTACGCAATGGCATCCGTTTATTATGTACAATCTGATATTTCCTACTTCTCGTAATTACTTATTGAAGAAGTTCGCTCCAGTCATCAGTTGTGTTTCTGAAAGCTGTACCGTTATCCCTGATTTGACGGTACTAAAGCTTACTTCTCGACGTCCTCCCTCGTCAGTTTCTTATCTTGTTCACACAAGGCTAGGAACTGAATGGCCGCAGGTCGCATTCCACTGTTAACCACTGCGATCACGGTGTTATCTCTGTAAAGGAGGGAAATGAAACAGTTCAGTGATTATATTAGAAAGAACTCACTTCAAGTAGTATTTTACAAAGTCGAATCCGTCTACATCTCCCCGAGTGTAAATCTCATCGTATCCTTCCGAACAACCTACAGTAATCAGTAAATACCTTCATTTCCCTCTTGTATACCTGCGAAACGAATTCCCTTCGCCATGAAGAACAAACTCCAGAAGAAGGGAATGAGCTTTCCCGGTTGGGGTTTCCCCATAATGGACCATGCAGCAAGCTGCCCTCAACTTGCTCGGGTTAGCTATCTTCGTGGGAAAGGATCGCAGGGCAATGATAACCTACCATGTCTCTGTGCAACTTGGAAGTGTTGAATGTTCATTGATTCGATTCCCCAATGGGGAAGAGGAGCAGTAATTGCATCTCCGATAGCATACACATTCTTCACATTCGTTTCAAACTTTTCGTTCACCTCAAGCAGAGTTTTATTGAACAGATATATAATTTAGAAACTATTTAAGGTATAGAAATTAAGAGAAATGTCATTATTTGCTATGAATTAGTGGAATCTACCTAAGGAGAGGCATGACCGTTTAAGTCAAGTACCTTGATGTATCCTCGCGAATCGAGCGCAACTGAGGAATTCTTGAGCCATCCTGTAGCAGGTTCAACACCTTAAAAACGAAAATTAAAGCACGAAATTAAATCAAACATAGATGCCATTCTCCCTCCCTGTCTTCATAGTGAGTGGTCGTCTCTCGACATTCTCACTCTAGAGAACTCTCTCTCTCTCTCAAGGACAATTTTCGCGTTTCAATCTCGGTACCAAGAGGATGGAATCTTCACAGGTAAGGGAATGGGTGTAATATCTTATTAGGCCTAGGATATAGAAGTAGATTTGTGACTAAAATTTTCAGTGCATGTATTATTAAGCCTAGGATAAAACCTAGGATAAAAATGATTACTCTAAGGTGAGGAAAAATGTGCAATGGAAAGTAAAAGTTGTAAGTATATAAACTATAAGACACATACCGATTCCAACAATGACAACATCGGCAGGAATGACTCTTCCATCCTTGAGTACAACCTGAACACATAGCTCCCTCCAACTGGGTTAACTCACGATCTCAAAACCTATGACACAACTTAGCAAGATATATAGTTAAAGGGAGGAGGCAGCCTCTAACCAAAAGTTTTAAAATTCGAGGAAAATTCTTTTG